>CM032453.1:172148125-172305625 GCA_019049505.1 Pachyrhynchus sulphureomaculatus
ATTTACAGCGCTTCTCCTGTATCGCTTTAGGGATTTTCCTGCAGCATTTGTGCCGTACTCATAAAAAAAAAAAATTATATATCAGACTCAAGGCGCCATTTTATCCAACACGAAAAAAACAATAATTTTTAAAACCTATCTTGTTGGATATTTTTTATAGTTTTCAAATATATATGATTATATGAGGAACAAACTACAATGTGTTTTTAAAAAAAATATTATCTCATAAGAGTTTAAAGTCTGGGATAAATTTTGTCGAGCGATTACTTTAGTAATTCGAAGAAATATATAGACCAGAGATTCCCAACCTGTTCTGGACAACCACCCCCTTTACAAGAAAAAAAATTCCATAATAGTTAATTGTACCAAATATTAAAATATTGTTGTATATTATCTATACCTATTTTATCTGTGTATCTATCTGTTAAGAATTACAAAGCAGAGATTAATTAAAACTACCATCAAATATAGTAAAAAATTGTTTATGAAAAATTTAAAAAATAAACACAAAATCAATAAGAAATAAAAAAAAATAACCGGTCGAGTTCAAGTTGAACTTGCACAATTCCGTACGTTGATTGCTTTTAAAATGAAAAATGTTGTAACGGAAGTATAAAATGATCAGTGACTTCATAAACACACACCCCAAATGAGTTTTGAACAAAGTTTTTTCCAATCTTTACTGAAAATTGATGACCTTGAAAATTTCTGTGTTTTTTTTTTTATATATACCAGATAAATTATTACAGGTAATGCACTCGTGATAATTTTCGTTCGATCTACACCCCGTGGAGAATATTCCAGAATTTTTTCAAAATTTTTTGATAAGTACTTTTCGAGATAAGGCGGTTGGACAGCGATTTTACGCGATTTTACATTATATATATATATATTTACTCGTGTTTTTACAAGCTTTAATTTGACACACCTAGTAAATTTTTTTTTTTCACTTCCGATTTCACCCTCCAAAACTAACCCCTTAAGTCAAAATTTAATTTTCAAAACTACATGGCTCTGATGAGGCTATCAATTCCTATATTACTACCAAATTTCAACTTTCTATGGCAAATAGTTTCAGAGAAAATCGGGTGTGACAGACAGACACCGAAGTCATCTTATAAGTGTTCCGTACGGAACACTAAAAATTAATTTGTTAGTGTTCTTCTCTTATCGATAAGAGAACAACAACAAGGATTTAGGAAGAACCGATCCACCATAGACGCAATCTTTATCGTAAAACAGATTGCCGAAAAAGTCCTAGAGTTCAACATACCAGCACACATGTGCTTTGTTGATATGACCAAAAAGCATTCGATAGAGTCAATTTAGCTGACATGATTACAATCCTGCAAGAAAAGAAAACAAATAGCAAATGGATCCAGCTCATAAAAAACATAAATCAAAACTGCAGAACAAAGATTAAAGTAGGACATAGATATAGCGCAGAAATAAACATAAAAACGGGAATAAGACAAGATGACTCACTCAGCCCATTCCTATTTAACTTTATAATGGATCGAATAATTGAAAACTTACTAAGAACAGAAGGATACAAAAATGGGAGAAACATATTTCAACGTGGTAACTTACGCAGATGATGCCGTATTCATCACGGACTCTGAAGATAAACTCCAAAGACTATTACATGTATTTAACCAAACCGCGAAAAAAACTAAATATGATCGTTAATAGTGAAAAAACAAAATGTATGGTGATAGCCAAAGAACCGGAGAGATGTAAACTGGAGCTGGACCGCAAGATTATCGAACAGGATATGAAGATCAAATACTTGGGCAGCAACATAACAAGTGATAGAAGACTGCAAAGCGAAGTCGTGGAACAAACTATGAAAGCCGCACGCATCTCGGGCTGCCTCAGGAATATTGTATGGAAAATAAATTTCTGAATACAGAAAGTAAAATAAAAATTTACAAAACAGCTATATGACCGGTAATGACATATGCGGCTAAAACACGGCTGAAGCTAGACACCAAAAAGGCTTTTGGCGCTGACGGAATATCTGCCATAATTCTCAAAAACTGTGCGAGGGAACTAACACCAGTTTTCTGTAGATTTTTCAACCTATCTTACAGAAAGGGAATATTTCCTTCCTGCTGGAAATGTGCCACAGTTCAGCCAATACCTAAAAAAGGCAAGAAGACCTTGCCAAATAACTACCGACCAATCGCACTGCTTTCAATAATATCGAAAGCCATGGAAAAGGCTATCAATCAGCATCTTCTAAAATATCTTGAAGGATTCAACATTATTAGCGATCACCAATATGGCTTTCGTAAAAATAGATCAACAGAGATCTCCTGACTTAGGTAACACATGTTTGGAACAACGCAATTGAACACTTTGGAGAATCTCGAGCGGTTGCTCTTGACATATCCAAGGCATTCGACCGTGTTTGGCACGATGGGCTGTTGGCTAAGCTACGTTCTTATGGTATGTCTGAAAAGTTCTGTTTGTGGCTCTCATGTTTCCTCAGAGAGCGTTCTTTGCGAGAGGCAGTCGACGGATTTCTTTCTAACACCTTCACTATCAACGCCGCTGTACCCCAAGGCTCCATACTGTCTCCTACTCTTTTTCTCATTTATATTAACGATCTGCTGGAAAAGACCGAAAATTCAATCTACAGCTTTGCAGATGACAGTACACTTATCTCTTCATTCGCTTTGAACGCTCGGACATCGGCTACTCAGACGAATATCCGCAGACAGTAGGAAGTCATTCAACTTAACAAAGACCTGGAAGAAATTCTATCTTGGGGTGATAGTAACCAAGTGGAATTTAACGCTACAAAAACCCAGGCGGCAGTTTTTTTCTAAAAAAGTTAACGTTGCTGAACCCGACATAGTTATGTCGGGGCGCTCCATTCCCCTAACATCGTCACTCAAATTGTTGGACGTAAATTTGGGGAGCAAATATGCCCTGGCATGAATATGTTGTAGGCATAGCAAGGAGAGCTCCTCAGAAGTTGGGAATATTATGTCGAACCAGAAAGCTTTACACTTCACAACAACTATTAATTCTTTACAAAGCTCAAATTCGACCAACTATGGAATACTGCTCCCATGTTTGGGGCTCCGCTCCCAAACATACACTGCATTTGTTGGATTATATTCAGAAAAGAGCTGTTCGTCTGATTGGAGACCCGAAACTGACAGGTGGCCTTGATTCGCTGGAACATCGAAGAACGGTTGGCGACTTGAGCCTACTCTACAAGTATTTTCATGGAAAGTGTTCGAAGGATGTGGCCCGCTTAATTCCTCCCAGAGCGGTGCATGTTAGAAGTACACGTCACGCTAACACTTCACATCCGTATGAGGTTCAGTTTGTTACTCCTCGTACAACGCAGGACTGTGTTTCGCACCGAGTACAATTTACAGCGATTTAAGAACAACGTGAATCGCTTTCTCCGCACACGTATCGCTCCTGTGGCGCTTTAGGGACTTCCCTGTAGCACGTGTGCTAGACCCATAAAAAAAAAAAAGATAGTGCTAAATCAATGCAGATCATGAACGCAACGGAAATGAGAATACTGAGTACTATATACGGGAAAAAAAGTGGGACAGAGTAAGAAACCATGATCTCAGACAACAGAGCGGAATAGAGGACGTAACCAGGCTAATAATAGAAAGAATGAACGAAGCCAGATTGGTGAAGAAAGCACAAACACAAATACCGATGGAAGTAAGATCACTAGGCAGACCATTTAAAAGATGGAAAGAATGCTCGACGTCCTCGTCACAAGAGGCATAAAGGAAGAAAAAAACAGGCAAAAGCCTACATACATAGCGCAATCTATGTAAAAGAAGCAGAAGAAGAAGAATTTGGTAATGTCGGGCTCCAATTTTGTTACCATCAGTAGTATATTGCCACGTTCAGTGATGTACAGTGTGTTTCTTTTCTTCGACAGTAAATTAGCTACCGCACAGCCAAATACAATGAAGGAAGAACAATTAAAAATTTCTGTACTCTTGCCCACAATTCGGTATAGAGAGCTGGTATTAATTTTTGACGCCAGAACTCTTGGTATTCATTTCCTAATTTTTTACTTTTAGTTCTTCGTTAGTTGTGAGTTCTACGACTTCCTCTTCTAAATTTGATGATTCTGCTATATCTGTATTTTCCGAAAGGATCTAAAACCCAACTAGGTATATTTCCTGTAATCGCCCCGTAAAATCAACATGGAGAACGTCCAAGTGTAGGCAGTAAGTAAGTAAATCTTCCTGTTTTGCAGAAACTGCTGATAATGTGGAAAAGTGGCTGTATTCACCTCTGCCTAGATTTTCGTTTGTACAGAAGGAGTTTTCCCACAAGAGCAGCTATGATGTTTTTTTGTTTTAATTAAATTCGACTCATCACCTTGCAATTGTAAATTGACTTAATTAAATAGCGATAGCGATATCATTTTTGGATATAATCAGATTTTCGCGCAGTTTCTGTTTTCAAGGAAGTCCAGTACTGAGTCAAATAGATTGAAAAAAACGATTCAGACAAGTATCCTTTGAGAGTCAACGAACTTCTGTGTGCAGCAGCAAGGGATTGTAATCTTCAACAATTTCACTACAAAGTTGGCCAAATAATCTATCATGCAATTAATTGCTTCTAATCTTGTTAACTGCTTTAATAACGTAATGCAGCGACGTATGCAGGCGTTCATTCAAATTTTTCCAACCAAATCCTGACGATGAATAACACATTGTACATCGAGTACATTTGGTACTGCTACTTTCAAATGCGCTATGAAACCCTCATGACGCCCCGTCATTGCTGTAACACCGTCGGTAGCAGCTAACAAAATATTACGAATAGGAATTTCTTTTTCTTTGAAAAAACTTGTTCATGGTATTAAATATCGATTCTCCCTTTGTATCGATTTTCAAATTTTTAGCAAATTTTATCTTTTATGAATCGAACGTATGTTAAAAGTATTGGTTCGTTATTTGGTAGAGTTGATTCATCAAGTTGAATGGAAAATTTGTCTAGTAGTCTCATGATGAAGAACAGTTTTTATTACCTCTTTGATTGTCGGCAAGATTAATTCCTCGCCAATTGTGTGTAGTTTTCCCGCTTTTGCGATTAACAATGAATTATTATATGAAGCTCTTGGTCCATCATCTTCTTATTTAGAAGACGACGCAGAAAGGTTTGATATAGTTGGCTGTTTTAAATATTTCTTTTCTAGTCCTTGAAAATAAGAAAAAATCTTTGTCCTTTTTATCAGCATGCATGTTATTCAAATGCTCATGTAGCCTAGAAGGCTTTATTTGAAAACACTTTTGGGCAAATTAAACACATGGGTAATGATTGGTTTGTAGGAGAAATGCGTAAAACCATATTTCAAATACTCAATACTGTCCTGTCGGCATTTCTTCTTAGATTCAGACATTTTGAAATACAATATTTGCCACGGTTTAAATAAATTAACTTTTAAACAGATTTATGAATATTTATAAAACTAATGGCTATAACTTCTATCAATTTCACTCACGAATATGGATTATTGGCGAAGCACACAAAAATAATAAGACATTCCTAGAACTATCCTTGCCTTCCATAGATTTGATTTCGTGCACGCATCAACTTGTATGCCTTTGCTTGTTTGCGATGCCGGTGCATTTGCTCTGTAAACAAGTCATTACAAGCTTCCATATTTTTTCGAAACATGCTTGTTTCCATGAATCGCGTCTTTGCTTATCAACTTGCTAAGACTTGTAACCGACAATACTAAACCAAATTAGGTATACGTATATTTTAATGCTAATTTCAATAATTTAATGCTTATTTATGCGATAACAATAAGATAAAAATTTTAGATAGCTAGATAACAGTAGGTATTTTTTAAAGTATTTTATTATATTAATTTCCTAAATAGGTAGGTACGCCACGGCCACCCTCCTTGACTGTCTTAACGCCTCCCTCCCATTCTGGACCCGCTACCGCCGCCCCGGAATGCTCCAGCGCCTACTGAGGGCGGTACCGCTCCGTTGGGAACTTATGATATAGACCAGAGGTTCCCAAACTTTTTTTTCTCGTAGACCACTTTCAAAATTTTACTGGTTTCGGTGGACCCCCTGCTGCTACATTTCTACCATATTCCCAAAACTCGTCAAAAAATGTGAAGATTAGATCTAACGATGGAAATTTGCGTCATGGCTGAGTTCCAACCCTAAATTCGGAGTGGTAAAAATAAAAACAAAAATAATATATTTTCTTGTGTTCTATTTATTAAAATAATATGATTACAGACTTAATAGAATTAAAATTAAACATTAATAACGTACCGTAACTTCAACAATGCAAATCAACAATTAAAAAAATAGTCATAATTTTAATGGGAGGGGTGTACTTGATGGATTGACAGCAAATTATCAATATTTGGCTTCAGTTTTGTAAGGAATAACCGCAAATCTCCTCGTTCTGTGATATTCAATCTACTCCTTTTTTTGTTAATAGGTTTGTAACGACACTAAAACTTTTTTCGACAAGGTATGACGAGGGAAATGCTATTAAAAGTTTTCTCGCAATTTCCCACAGCCCAGGATGTTTTTCGGGTATTTCTGTCTGCAGCCAAATGTTTGATAGCCTTTTTTAAATTTCACCTTCAGCTTCTCATTGGTGCTAATCTCGAGTAGCTCCTCTTGTAATACCCCATTCGCCACTTCCGTTTCATTAAATGGATTTATGATCCATGGTGGTATTTCCATCGTCAGAATATCTTCAAATCTATTTTGAAGTCATCGTGCAGGGCATTTAAATGTTGAACGTATGTCTGAATATCCTCATCAAGACATTCTGCCTGTGACAAGTTTGGAAACTGGGAGAATTCGCGCCAACTAATATTTTGCTTCATAAATTTCAATTTTCCAAGAAAAGCCGAAATTACACCCTTTGTTTTTATTAAATTTAGGCTGTCCCCTTGTAATTGCAAGTTAATGTCATTAAATTTTTTGAACAAATCTGTCAAATACGCGATGTCTGCTTTCAATTTGATCAGGTTTTCTTTTAAATCTGGATCTTTACTTTCCAGAAACTCTAAAACTGATTTAAAAAGTGAGTAAAATCTTGTTAAACATGCACCTTTCGACAATCAGCGTACTTCAGTATGTAAGAGCAATCGTTGGAAGTCTTCATCATTTTCGTCGCACAATTGTGCAAATAAACGGGTATTCAACGCATTGCTTCTTATTTTGTTAACTACTTTAATCACAAATTGAAGCGATTGGTGCAATCTATCACTAAAATTTTTCGCTACCAGGTGTTGTCGGTAGATGACACAGTGAATTGCAGTTACTCCTGGTATAATTCTTTTAAGATGGCTTATAAACCCACGATATCGCCCGAAGATGGCAGGAGCTCCATCTGCTGCCACCGAAATAATGTTTGTAAATGGAATCGATTTTTTCTTAAAAAAATCACTCAGGACATTATATATTGATTCGCCTTTAGTGTCCGTCTCCAAAGTTTTTCGCGAATAGCAGCTCTTCATGGATTTCTTCGTCCATAACAAATCGAACATATGCCACTAATAATGCTTCATTACCAGGTAAAGTTCACTCGTCCAGTTGAATAGAAAAATGAGTTGTTTGCAGATAATTACACAAGAAGCTTTCAATATCAGAGCTCATTTCATCAATACGTCTTTGTACAGTGTTGTTACTCAAAGGAATTCTTTTGAGTACGTCAAATGGAGGTTTGTGCAGAACAGTTTTTAAAACCTCTTCAACAGCGGGTAAAATTAACTGTTCTCCGATGGTGCGCGGTTTTCCAGATTTCGCTCTAAGCAATGAGATATTGTAAGATGCCCGCAAGCCATCATCGTTACTTTGAGACGTTGAAGCGAACATACTGTGCACGGTGGGTCTCTTTTCATATTTTTCCTTCAATGTTTAAAAATATTTTAAATCTTTACCTATTTTATCAGGATGACACCTTCTTAGATGATTTTCGAGCTTCGATGGTTTCATAGAGTCATTGCTCAAAACTTTGTTGCATAAAAGGCATATGGGCAATCGTTTGTCTGCCTTTGATGGAAGAAAACCAAATTTCAAATAATCAACACTGTACTATCGACATTTCTTCTTAGATTCAGCCATGTTTCGTATCAGTTACCTACCTGTAAAGAAAAAAATGTTTGTTTTAGTAATCATAAGGCGACTTTAACAGGATATGGCTATTTTAACAGAATAAAATAGGATTAATTAATTATTGCAAAAAAAAAAAACCAAAATGCCGGCGGCAAAACTGATTTTAATTATTAAGAGCAATAAACTGCTAAGACCCATATAGAGGTTTTCACAAAACGGCTGAACCTATTTTAATGTAATATAAAATATTTTTTGATTAATTATATTTTGATACATTTCTGTAAATTCGAGAGAAAATACTTTTAAAGAATATTTTGACATCAAAACTCCGCGATTTTAATGATTAATTTTTTACTTTGATGTACGTTACGAGTGGTACATAAAGACACGTACAATTTATGAAAATATTTTTAGTCATTTAGCATTAGCAACTACGAGGGCATTGAAATATGTACAAACATGCAGGCCAATCATATATCTCTCCTTTAATTTTATAATAAAAAGTACTAAAACTTCAATCTTTCTCGGCTTTCTGTTTTTTTATAGAAGTATCGAATAATGGCCCTGTTCAGTATTTAATTTTTATTACGTACCTACTACACGCAAATATAACAAATATAATATTATTACGATATAAAATAAAAGTATGAATAACAAATAGGCAGGTACTTACTTTTTCCGGCACTGGCAAACACTGACATCGATTCACTCACACTTTTCTTTTCAAAATTCCGGTAACAAATGAGTAACGTTTGTCCTTGGCATTCGTATTTATATTGGTGAAGAATCAAACAAGTTCATGCAAGATGGCAAGCACAGCACAAGGCGTATTTCGTCCCTTTGCACGTCTGAACGGGTTGCGTTGCGGGCGGGCGGGCGGCGCTTTGCAAGTCTCGACGCGCCTTGTACTGAATATCGAATATGCAAGTTTTTACAAGTAACAGTCGCTGACCTTCTTAAAATACACTACTCAAAAAAATTAAGGGAGGTTTTAAAACAATGAAATTAATGCTAAATAAATAGGCTATCTGATCCATATGCCGGCCTAACTGAAAAAATTTTTTTCAAGCCCGTGGACTAAAAAAAAAGCAAAATATTTGCAATATTAGGATCGCATGAGAACCGTAGATCCTTAAAAATTTTAGCCAAAAAATTTGAAAATTAGACTCTTAAAGCTTCAAAATGCTTTTTTTTAAAGTCTCAATACGACCATTTTTCACCGAAATACAACCTGTCAAAAATCACCGAAAAATTTGGAATTTTCTTTTGCTCCCTTAATTTTTTTGAGTAGTATATTATCTGCCTACCTTGATAGGTAAAGCCAAGCCAACATTTTTGTTCTTTACTATCGAAACCAGATAAATTTTCGTGGACTCCCACTTACAACTTGTGAACCCCCATTTTTTTTTCATGCCAACGTAGACCCCCGTCGAGTCTCCCGTGGACTCCTGGGGTCCACCTGAACCACTTTGGGAATCACTGATATAGACTGTCATAACAATTATATCAAAGACAAAAGTAGATATTTTATGTACCATAATAATCATTTATTTAGATTTATTATTTGTTACTAAACAAAGTTATTATGTAAAGAAAATTTTACATTTGTAATCGAAAGTAATTTGTCATTTTGATCGTGTGGATACCTAAAGAGGTTAATGGTATTGCCCATTATAGCAATTTGCAATCCATTTCATAGCATTTTCGAAAAAAACGTAATAATTTAAAATACATTAAATATAAACATTAAACGAATGCCATTGTCCCTACTAGTTTCCTCTTGCATGCCAATAATCTGATAGGATTTCGTAGCGAAATAGCATTTTCCCGTAGTTTCGAGGACATTTTACAGATGAAAAATGATCGTAAAAATAAAAATTAAACTGGTAATAGAATTCCATGGGCTGACAATTTGCATGTGTTCGAACGACTGCTGCATACGTTTTACAAGTACTTCTAGTTCAATATTAAATGGCTGACGGCCTAGACGAGACTATTTTCCTATATAAACGTGATACCCAGCGATATTGACGCTGAATAATACATATTATTCATATCAAAAAAATTGGAAAATAAAATATTTATATTATACGTATGAATATTAATGCCCAGCCACGAGTGTATTATTAATTAATCAATATAATATATAGGTCAACAGTATTACGTAGGCATTCAAAACTATAGACTGATATTTTACAATGAGTATTCATTTAAAAACAAGAATAGTTTTTGAAAAACAGTTATTTTAATTATAAAAACGACATCAAATCTCATAATGCGCTACTCGATTCACTTAAACTAATAACATGGTAGAAGAACCTTGATAAAAAATAGTGGTTTTTGGGATTAGATCATGTTGATTTCGAATAACTTCGACTTCTCGCCTATGCTTATGCGCGGCATCATCAGAGATTTTTACTCTTTGAGGTTAAAATACTAAATAAGTTTGGAAAAGAATTTATTTGTACTTGGCCAGTATTCACCGAATCATGACCCAGTGTAATGATTCCTTTTCACATGTGATGCTGAGCGAAACCTGAGCTTCATTAATGCTACTACTTAGTATATATCACCACTACACCAAACACTTTATTTTTGCACTCGACGCGCGTTTCGCTAACCATGTTAGCTTCATCATCGCTCCTGATGAAGCTAACATGGTTAGCGAAACGCGCGTCGAGTGCAAAAATAAAGTGTTTGGTGTAGTGGTGATATATACTGAGTAGTATCATTGTGCCAAAGATTCCACATTCCCAACTTAGTTCATTAATGCTGTTGAGCATTTATAAATTTTGACTGATTTACTAAACCTTTTTTTGAAATGTTCTTGACTGAGGTGATGAGGATTTATTCACCATGTAACCAGGTAACAAGTATGTGGGCATGTATTTACATCAAAATTTCGATTTTAAAGGAGCTGAGTAAGACAGTTTCTTCAAAATTTTCTGAAGTTGGTTCATATTATGTTGCTTGAAAAATAAAATATGTAGTTGAAGGACATGTTTCTATTACACTGGTCAACAAATATTTTTTTTGATTTTTTCCTCTATTTTTTTTTTCAGTTTTGGGTTTATTGTAGTGTTCTGATTTCGAATTCGATATTAGTTTTTCTCTGACAGCTCATGTTTTTTTAATTTTTCGGTCTACCCCAACTTAGACGACACCCGCAGTGTTTTAAGATCACAACAACAATTCAGATTGTTTTTACTATATTTGTGGCGAATACATCTTTGAAAAATATTGAAAACCTATCTCGGACTTCGTTGAAACTACATATTTTAACCAATTTCAAATAATATTGTGCAATCAAGACAAGCAATGGGTACCTCATATTGTGTGCCAGAACTGTATTGTATGTCTGCGGCAATGGTCAAATGGAAAAAATAGGGCTATCAAATTTAAAACACCGATATTTGGCAGGAACGTCAATATCACCACGACGCGACGACTGCTATTTTTGCGTCGTAAATCTTAACGGCATAAATTCTGGAAACGAAATAAATGATCATATCCTAACTTACCCTCCGCTGAACGACCTCTTTTATACTCTGGTGAGATACAAGGAGCATCATCTAAATCAGGGGTGCTCAAACAGTCAATCGCGATCGACAAGTCGATCGCGAGTGCTTTTTGAGTCGATCTCGAGAAAAAAATTCCGATATAGAACTATTCACAGATTTTGTTTTAGGTAACTAAAACAAAATGTAATGAATAAACTACTAAAATTTATTCGATCCACAATTAGGCCAGAATAACCCCCTCATCACTTTCTTTTATTGTAATAACCCCCGCCTAGCGGCAAAAGGCGGCTTTATCAAAGGAACGCGCGGTACTTGTCAAAGAAAAGCCGCGTTTTTGATTTCCGCCAATTTTTCTAGAAACTTCGGGCGGCGTGTTTGACGGGAACATTCCAGACTTCGTTCGCGCCGATATAAATGTTGCGCCTGCAGGAATAGGAGTAAGTCTGAGTTATAACTTGAAGGCGATACATCGATACAAAGTTTATTAATAAATAGTCCAAAATGAGTGCGGCGAAGAAAAGTAAAACTTACCATTTTAATAACGATTGGGAGGAAGAATTTTTCTTTTGTATGGTAAAGGATAAGTGCATTTGTCTCATTTGCCGTGCGTCAGTTGCAATACCTAAGCGTGAGACCTTAGAGAGGCATCATAAAACGGTTCATAAAAACTATGAAAAGGATTTTCCGTCACAGAGTGAATTAAGAAAACGAAAAGTACGTGATTTGATAACTTTTTTGAAAAAAGAACAAACCATATTCACAAGACCAGCCAAACAATCAAAAGCTGCAACGATCGCGTCATTTAAAATGTCTCATATATTGGCGAAACACGAGAAACCATTTGATGATGGATTGGTTGTGAAGGAAGCATTTATTGAAGCGGGTGAGACTTTATTTGAAGATTTTAAAAATAAAACAGAGATTATGTTTGCTATTAGAGAACTTCAGTTATCTCGTCCGACTGTCACAAGGCGTGTTGAAGTCATGAGTCGGGACATGGCAGATAAACTAAAACATACATACTTTTCTTTAGAGTTCGACGAATCCACCGATATGACATATGACAGACACTGCCCAGCTGTGTATTTTTATTCGAATGGTATTCAATGACATGTCGGCTAAGGAAGAGTTTTTGACAATGATTCCTCTAAAAGAAAAGACCCGTGGCGAAGATATATATGACGTTTTCTTCAATTTTGTAACAAACTACAAGCTACCAATATATAAACTAGTGTGCATTACAATTGATGGAGCACCAGCAATGACTGGAAACAAAAACGGTTTTGTGGCATTGTGTCGAGCTAATGATGATTTCCCTTCGTTTTTCTCCTTCCATTGAATTATACATCAACAAATTTTGTGTTCAAAAGTTGTAAACATGGAGGAGATTATGGGCATTGCAATAAAAATTGTGAATTCTATCCTTGCACGTAGCTTGCAACGACGGCTCTTTAAATTGCAGTTGGAAGAAAGTGAGTCAGCTGAACACACTGATTTAGTTCTTCACACGGACGTCAGGTGGTTGAGTCGTGGAAAATTCCTAGAAAGGTTTCAAGAATTATTGCCCGAAATAACAGCTTTTCTGGACGAAAGAGATGATGACACTCAGATGCTGAAAAACGGAAAATGGCTGACTAATTTGGCATTTTTGACAGACATCACAATGCATTTAAACACCATTAATTTGGAGCTTCAAGGTAAAGGAAAAACTATTATTGAGATGATTAGCGCAATAAACGCATTCAAAAGTAAATTGCAACTTATGATAGATCAACTGAAAAGAAATGATCTGAAAAAATTTTCCGTCTTTGAAAGCAAGGATTCCTCAGTTGAATTATGATATTTATGAGGCAGAATTATCAAATATTTTGGGCCAATTCGAAATACGTTTTTATGATTTCAGTAAATTGGCAAATATCGCATCATTTATGAGTTATCCTTTTCCGTGTAAAAACATTGAGGAATTAGCTACTGAAATAGCAAGTCAGTTTTAACATGGTCTCGTGTTCTGTTGAAAAAGAGTTAGTACAGATTATCTCAGATCTACATCTCAAAGCTACAGCATCTGATACAAAATTCTGATGTTTTATATCTGAAGATAAATATCCGAATCTAAGGCAAATCGCCCTTCAACTGACGGCAATGTTTGGGTCAACTTACTTGTGCGAGTCTGCATTTTCTGAAATGAAGATAATTAAGTCAAAATATCGCAATCGACTAACTGACGAACATATGTCATCATGCTTGCGATTAGCACTCGGTAATTACGTACCATCTTATGAAAAGTATGCTGAGGAAATGCAGTGCCACGCTTCAACATCCAAAGTCACTCTTTAGTTAAGTTTAGACACTAGAACTCGTTTGTTTTGTAAGAACCAATAAACTCGCAATTTTGAATAATTATGAGTTTTTTCATTGTCATTTTAGAGCAGACCTACACTTACCTTGACTAAAAAAAATGCATATTGTGCGGAAAACTAATATCTATGCCACGATACTCCCTGCATCACACTTACTTGCAGCCTCTCAGAGTCGATCGATCTTAGTCTAACAATATTGAGGTAGATCGCCAGCAGTTCAAGTTTGAGCACCCCTGATCTAAATGATCTTATGGAAATTGAAGACAACACAATGGGCAATACTAATTCGGATTTCACATGTAGTCAGTCGTCAGATCCTCAACCTTTTAATCAAAGGGAATTGAATAACTTAGTAAGGGATCTAAATTTGTCAAAAGAAGTTTCTGAAATTTTTGCATCTCGTTTAAAAGAAAAGAATTTACTTGCACTAGGAATCAGAATTACTTTATATTGGACCCGAGAAAAGAATTTGTTACCATATTTTTCTAGAGAAAATTATTTAGTTTTGTGTAATGATGTCAGTGGTATTTTGGAGAAGATGAGTTCACAATGATACCAACCAAATGATTAGCGTCTTTTTATAGACAGTAACAAGAGAAGCTTAAAGTGTGTGCTACTTCATAACGGCAACAAGCATGGTTCTATACCTATTGCACACTCCACTACTATGAAAGAAGAGTATACAACTATTTCTTCAGTAATGGAAAGAATTAAGTATCGAGACCGCAACTGGCTCATTTATGTAGACTTAAAGATGGTTAACTTTCTTCTCGGACAACAGGGTGGATACACGAAACACCCGTGTTTTATGTGTCTGTAGGATGGCCGCAACAAACAACGTCATTGGTTTCAAAAAAAGTGGCCAGTACGAGAGGAACTGATGGTTGGTACCAAAAATGTTATTAATTTGCCCTTAGTAAATCGAGATCGCATTATACTCCACCATTTCATATCAAACGGGGCATTATAAAACAGTTTGTAAAAGCCCTTGACAAAAACGGCGAATGTTTTGCTTTTCTTTCAGGCAAGTTTTCAGGATTAGGCACAGAAAAATTGAAAGCGGGTATTTTTGGTGGGCCACAACCTGTGAAAGACCGAAACTTTGTGAATTCAATGAATGAAGTCGAATCAATAGTTTGGAAATCGTTTGTTGTGGTAATTAAAAATTTTCTCGGAAACAATAAGTCTGACAACTATTCTGAGTTAGTTGGGTGCATGTTAGCCAATATGAGATTCATCACTTACATTCTCACTTAGATCGATTCACAGAAAATCTTGGCGATTTCAGTGAAGAGCAGGGTGAAAGATTTCACCAAGATATACGTACAAGGGAAGAGCGTTATCAAAGAAGATGGGACATCCATATGATGGTGATGAGTTTGCAAAGAGATGATCCTCAAGCCGTACATTCAAGAAATTCGTATAAAAGAACGTTTTATAGTGTGTAATTATATCAAACAGAAAAAATGTTATATTTTTGTTCCATTTTTGAAGCAAGTTGTAATTTCATGTAAATAAAAAAGTAGAGCTGATAGCATTAAACCAGTATTTTTTCCGTAATCATTGCCTCAGGTATACCCTATAATACATATAAAATTTCAGGAAAAAATGTCAGTGTTGACCAATGTGAATCGTTGTTATTATATTAAAACTGCTTGGTTGCGTGTTTATTCTTTAGAAATTAGGGCCTAGAGCAAACATAGTAGGTCTATTTAACTTGACAATCGCCTGGTATTATTACGTTTTACCTATTTTATCTTCTTCTGGTGAAACCCACTTATTGGATGTATCCTTGGGGATATTAAGACAAAGTGCTTTCCCGTTTTAGGCTTTCTAGCTGGAAACGTGTGTTTATGTATGAGTCTAATTGTAGTACCCATTGGATATTGGAAAACCCATGTTTGTAACATAAATTAACTAAATTGAAGAAAATGGTTAATAGGAAAGTAGTTTGAAATGTTTTTGTTTTTAAATCGAGTGAAATCGGAAAACAGTAACTAACTGGCTATCATTCACATAAAACAATAAAATAAAAATTCTCGTAAAAAACAAAAATATCATCAATTAAAAAAAACATTCTGACGAAACGAAGTTTACTATAGCATTTAAATGGATTATTTTTTTAAGTTATGTACCTAACTGTGAAGGAAAACTCACTTAAAAAATATATATTTTTCTACATTCAATCCAAAGAAAAATTTGTGTTTATGCTTTAAATAATTGGTCAAGAGCAAATTGAACTTGCGCAATTAGTGTTCCGTTGATTGTTTTTAAAGTAAAAATTTTGGTTACAGAGGTATAAAATGATCAGTGACTTCACAAAACACATCCCAAATGAGTTTTCAACAAAGTTTGTTTCCGATATTTACTTGAAAATTTTGTTTTTTATATACCAGATAAATTATTAAAGGTAGTGCTCTCGTGATAATTTTCCTTCAATCTACACCCTGTGGAGAATATTCCAGAATTTTTTCATAATTTTTTGATTAGTACTGTTCGAGATAAGGAGGGGACAGCGATTTTTCGCGATTTTTTAAAAATAATACAAAGAAAAGTGTGCGCAAGTATTACATCTATAATATATATAAAATGCAACGTCTCTCTGTCTGTCTGTCTGTCCGTTAGTGCGCTTATCACTGGAGAACCACTTATCCGATTTACGTACTTTTTTTTTTAAAACATACATATATTCTCTGGCCAGGTTATAGTCTATATTTTATTACGATAGGTAGCATAAGGAATCAGCGGTGACGATAATAGTGAATGAAGTCGGAAAAAGTTTGCCGCTAGCGCTTTCCCTTGCAATACACAGCCTAACCATTAAATATGGAACAATATTATGTAGCAGAGAATATCTATAATATATATTTATATATATATATATATATATATATATATATATATATATATATATATATATATATATATAAAATGCAATGTCTCTCTGTCTGTCTGTATATCCATTAGTGCGTTTATCACGCGAGAATCACTTATCCGATTTACGTGTCTTTTTTTAAAGTCATACATATATTCTTTGGTGAGGTTATATAATAATAATAATAATAATCTATATCTATAATATATATAATGCAACGTCTCTCTGTCTGTCCGTTAATGCGCTTATCCCTCGAGAACCACTTCTCCAATTTACGTGATTTTTTAAATTCATACTTATGTTCTCTGACTAGGATATATATATATATATATATATATATATATATATATATATATATATATATATATATTATTAAATGTATATTATATATAAAATGCAACGTATCTCTGTCTGTCTGTCTGTCCGTTAGTGCGCTTATCACTGGAGAACCACTTATCCTATTTACGTACTTTTTTTTTAAAAACATACATATCTTCTCTGGCCAGGTTATAGACTATATATTATTACGATAGGTAGCATAAGGAATGAGCAGTGACGATAATAGTGAATGAAGTCGGAAAAAAGTTTGTCGCTAGCGCGTTCTCTTGCAATACACAGCCTAGAACAATATTATGTAGCAAAGAATATCTATAATATATATGCCTGTCTGTCTGTCCATTAGTGCGTTTATCACGCGAGCACCATTTATCCGATTTCCGTGTCTTTTTTTAAATTTATACATATATTCTTTGGCCAGGTTATATAATAATATAAATCTATATCTATAACATATATAAAATGCAACGTCTCTCTGTCTGTTTGTCTGTCCGTTAGTACGCTTATCACTGGAGAACCACTTATCCGATTTACGTGCTTTTTTTTTTAAAACATACATATGTTCTCTGGCCAGGTTATAGGCTATATTTTATAACGTTAGGTAACATGAGGAATAAGCAGTGACGGTAATAGTGAATCATATCGGAAAAAGTTTGCCGCTAGCGCGTTCTCTTGCAATACACTGCCTAAACCGCTAAATATGGAACAATATCATGTAGCAAACAATATCTGTAATATATATAAAATGCAACGTTTCTCTGTCTGTTTGTCCGTTTGTGCGCTTATCACTGGAGAACCACTTATCCGATTTACGTGCTTTTTTTTAAACATACATATGTTTTCTGGCCTGGTTATAGAATATATTTTATTACCTTAGATGACATAAGGAATAAGTCGGAAAAAATTTTGCCGCTAGCGCGTTCTCTTGCAATACACTGCCTAAAGCATTAAATATGGAACAATATCATGTAGCAATATATATAATATATATAAAATGCAACGTCTCTCTGTCTGTCTGTCTGTCTGTCCGTTAGTGCGCTTATCACTCGAGAACCACTTATCTGATTTACATGTTTTTATAAATTTTATGCATATGTTCTATATAATTCGATATAAGCCTAGATAATGGGAGATAAGGTGAGATAATGGGAGGTAAGTATAAATAATGGGAGATAAGCAGAGATACGTCTAGATAATGGAAGTTATGGTGAGATAATGGAAGATAGGGAGAAATAATGAGAGATAAGGAGAAATATTGCGAGATAAGTCGAGATAAGCCTAGATAATGGGAGATAAGTTGAGATAATGGGAGATAAGGGGAAGTAATGTGAGATAAGGAGAAATAATGGGAGATGAGCAGAGATAAGCCTAGATAATGGAAATTATGTTGAGATAATGGGAGATAAGGAGAAATAATGGGAAATAAGGGGAAATAATGGCAGATATTTTATTACGTTAGGTAACATAAGGAATAAGCAGTGACGATAGTAGTGAATCAAGTCCACGCGAGCAAAGCCGCGGGCCCTGCTAGTTATATATATTTTTGAACTCGTGATTTTACAAGCTTTCATTTGACACCCCATTCGATGATTTAGTAAACATTTTTTTTCACTTCCGATTTCATCCTTCAAAACTAACCCCTTAAGTCAAAATTTATCTTTCAAAACTACACGACTCTGATGAGGCCATCAATTCCTATATTAATACCAAATTTGAACTTTCTATGTCAAATAGTTTCGGAGAAAATCGGGTGTGACAGACGGACGGACAGACACCGAAGTGATCTTATAAGTGTTCCGGATGGAACATTAAAAACGACTCTACGGTTGCTTTTAACTCTTGATCTGTGAAAAACTTTCGGCTTCTGAGGTCCTTGTCTAGACAATTGAACAAAGAGGGATCACAGAGGTCTGAATCAGGGCTGTAGGGTAAATTTTGTATCTTTCAGCTTTCAATAATAGCTTGAATTGTGTAAGCTTTGTGAATCCCGCATTTGTCATGTAACAGCAAAGTTTTGGTTCATCACGAATTCAGACGTTTCCTTGCAATGGCCTGCTTCAGGTTTTGGATCGTCCTATTGTAAATCTTTCATTGACTGTGGACACTTTTACATATATTCAGTAAGCAAAATCCCTTTACAGTCTCACAAAACAATCCAGAAGACCACCGAGCCGTAGTCTTCTTTTGAAATGGAAAGCCCTCATATACCCATCGCATCAATTCCTGCTTCGCCCTAGAATACCCAAGTCTCGTTATCTGTGACAAATTTTCGAAAAATAACTCTCGTCGTTCTCTAAGGCGGCCAAACATTTTAGGAAAATTTCTTTTCTCGCAATGTTTTGCTCTGATGCAAGGAATTTTTGAACCCATCATGTAGAAGTTTTTTACATCCCTAAATAATCGTGTACAATCCTAAAAAGTTTAACTTGTGCTCCTCTAAATTCTTTAGCAAACACTGGAAGCTTCATTTGTCGGTCCTCAGTTCTTACCTCAACCGGCTTTCTTGTTCTAAAATCATCATGAATTGAGTCTGGCCACCATCAAAACTGTTAAGATCAAAATTTTATTTGTCAATAAGATGAGCGATTATCACTTAGGACATGCTGTCATGAATTTGGTCCATTTAATTATTTAATGAAGAAGTCTATCGGTGCATGATATTCCAAATCGTACGCACTGGAAGAAAGTTTCAGCAAATAGCCTAGAATAGAGACAATAACTTGTGAATCAACCATTTTTTCTGTATGACATCATTTTCATGGACAGGTCAATAATTTAAAAATCAATAACATGATTTACCCAATTTTCCAACTTTCCTTGCAAACATGTTGTTCTAAAATAACTACTGAATTTGACTTTCTCAAGTAAAGAGAAAGTAAATTTCCATAATATGAATAAAATCATACAGCATATCGACACCCATACTTTTCACCCTCTTTCCTTGAATCGATAACTCTCAAAAACTGTAGATTTCAACGGAAAGTAAAGCAAGAATTGTAGGGGGGAATTCTTTTTCTTTAGCAAGAGACGTAAAAAAAATAATTTACCTACTATGCCAGAGGTAAGTAAGTTTCGGCCAATTCATCTGTTTTTATTTCTAAAACTTTTTCTATAATTAACTTAATATTTTTAGGTTACTCTGTAACCAGATTTCAATTTCTTCTACATACTATTTCTATTAAAATTGGGAATAATGAAAAAACAAGAACATTGAAATAGAAGTATAAATAATTAGTTTTTTTTTTAAATAAATATCGCAACCAAAAATCAGACAAAACTGTTATGATCATATTGAAAGTATACAATATTTAATGACACGTCTACTACTACTACTATCAAAAAAAAAAAAATGTAATGATTCGTTCCCTTGATCTAAAGAACTCTAAATAATACCCTATAGCACAATACATACAAAATCACCCTTCTAACTTCTTTTCTCACCTCACAAAATTATACACTCCTGGACAAAATTAACGCAACAATATATTAAATCATACAAATCTCTATAATGAATTAATTTTAATATTTTTTTATGAACTTTGGTTACACTAAAAGTTAGAAAAAACTTATTTGGATACTTTAAAAGTGAATTAGCTACCAAATTTCTCTATAAGATTCGAATTAAAATTATTCTTAAGACCTAATAACAAAATCGTTGAAATTATGTAATAATGAAAAAAATAAACTGGGACACTAGTAGCAAAATTAATGGTGTAACTGGGACACTAGTAGCGTGTGTTGCCTCCTCTACTTCGGATGACAGCGTTTATGCGCCTAGGTATGCTTCTAATTAAATTTTGGATAAAATCTTGAGGAATTTGCTCCCATTCTGTGATAACTGGATTTTCTAGTTCCCTCAGGTTTCTAGGAGCAAGTATATGACGTTTCACATTTTTTTTAAAATGATCCCATACATGTTCTATCGGATTCAGATCCGGGCTTTTTGGTCGCCATTGCATAATCGGTATATCAACTTGATTAAGATAACCGAGCACCTCCCTAGCCACGTGAGGTCGAGCGTTGTCTTGCATAAACAGGAAATTGGGCCCCACCAAATGACCGAAAGGCATCACATGTTCTATTACAATATTCTCAAGATAGTAGTCAGTATTCATGGATCTCGTACGGACAGGAACTAACTCTGTGCGAGCATCAAAGCAGATGCCACCCCAGAACATAACAGAGCCACCGCCGAATGGAATCCTTGCAGAGATATTGCAAGGAGCAAACCTCTCTCCTGGTCTTCGCCATACTCGCTCACGACCATCTGGATATTTTAGACTAACCCTAGTTTCATCTGTGAAGAAAACTTGTTTCCATTCATCCACAGTCCAGTTTTCGTGATTTCGAGCAAAACGTAACCTGGCAACTCTGTTCTCTCTAGTAAGCAAGGGCGCAGTGGCTGGTCTCCTACTGTTTAATCCAGCTTCATTTAACCGTCTTCTAACTGTTTTAGAAGAAATTGTGACATTGCGAACAGCTTCGAGTTTGTTTCTTATTATAGAACTAGTGACAGTCCTGTTTCTTAAAGCATATTGTCTTATAAAACGTTCATCTAGGTCGCTAGTGCATCGTTTTCGCCCCTATCCTAGCCTTCTAGAATAAGTTCCTACTTCTTACAAGCGTCTTACCGTACGACTTATTGTGGAATGATGTTTGCCTAACAAATTGGCAACATAACTCTGACAATATCCCTCGTCCAATAAAACTGAGGCTCGCACTACCTCGTGTTCAGTTAAATTCCTTGTTCGATTCATTTTTTTTTAATTCTTCGGGGTCAAAAATAAAACAGTCTACCACAAAAACGTATTACTTTGAAAAAGGGAACAATTTATAAGCTTACTTTTAAAGAAAATCTATCGCATTATTACAGAAAATTGTTTATCTTCTAAAAAATTCTTTAACACTGTAAATCTAAACGAATTGTTTTGATTTCTGTCATGAACAACGAAACAAAATATGCATAGCCTACTATTCAAGTACTCGATAAACTTTAAAACTGACATAAGAAAAAGAAATTATTTTTCAGATTGTTGCGTTAATTTTGTCCAGGAGTTTATGTAGTAAATAAATATATTTTTTTTTTATTATGGGTCTAGCACACCTGCTGCGGGGAAGTCCCTAAAGCGCTACAGGAGGGACACGTGTGCGGAAAAAGCGATTCACGTTGGTCTTGAATCGCTGTAAATTGTACTCGATAGGAAACACAATCCTGGGCAAATCATTCGAAAGAGTTGTACGAGGAGTAACAAGCTGAACCTCATACGGAAGTGAAGTATTAGCGCGACGTGTATTTCTAGCATGCACCGCTCTGGGAAGAATTAAGCGGGCTACATCCATCGAACACTTTCCATGGAAATACTTGTAGAATAGATTCAAGTCGCCAACCGTTCCTTGACGTTCCAATGAATCAAGGCCGCCGGCCAGTTCCGGGTCTCCAATCAGACGAACAACTGAATAGATTCCAACAAATGCAGTGTATGTTTAGGAGCAAAGCCCTAAACATGGAAGCAGTATTTCATAATTGGTGGAATTTGAGCTTTGTACAGAATTAACAGTTGTTGTGGAGTGTAAAGCTTTCTGGTTCGAAATAATATTCCCAGCTTTCGAGAAGCTCTCTTTGCTATGCTTACAACATGTTCATGTCAAGATATATTATCTCCCAAATTAACGCCCAACAAATTGACTGACGATGCTATAGGAATCGACTGCCCCGACATAATTATGTCGGGTTCAGCAACGTTAAAGTTTTTTAGAAAAAGCTGCCGCCTGGGTTTTTGTAGCGTTCAATTCCACTTGGTCACTGTCACCCCAGGTCTTTGTTAAGCTGAACGACTTCCTGCTATCTGCCGATATTCGTCTGAGTAGCGGATATCCTAGCGTTCAAAGTGAATGAAGAGATAAGCGTACTGTCATCTGCAAAGCTGTAGATTGGATTCTTGGTCTTTTCCAGTAGATCATTTATGTAAATGGGAAAGATAGTAGGAGACAGTATGGAGCCCTGGGGTACACCGGCGTTGATAGTGAAGATGTTAGAAAGAAATCCGTTGACTGCTACTCGTAAAGAACGCTCTCTAAGGAAACATGAGAGCATGTTTAAATTTTGTTGATTATCACGCTTTGGAGAGAACTATGTGGAAACTTGGAACGGGAATTTAAAATGTGGTCATTATCGGTGTTTGTATTAATCTTGTATGCACGAGTTTTTCTAGTATAGGGTGTGGATTTTATTTGCCATTAATGATAATAGTTTTCGGTACCGGAAAGGCCTAGGCAATTTACATTCAATTAAAGAGACTAAGCAACAATACTTTTGCTTTACCCAGCCTAACAAAAGGCTTATAGAAGAATAATTAAAATCTTATAGTAAAAATCTTTGATTTCTTAATCTTTCTCAAAAACTAAAACTTATTAGAACTGAGGTATTTATTTAATCTCGTATTGTTGCTTTCATGTAGCTGTTGTACAGCTGTACGATAGATAGCTGGTTTAGTTACGAGAGTCTTTTTAAACTAACCGTTTAGCTGTCAGGAAAATAACGGTTTGTAATTTCTAAAGATCGTAACGGACTTATGGCTTTGTCATGTGGAAAATTGTCTTGCTTGATGCATTTTATTTTTAATTTTTGTCTTGTTTTATTGAGGTACAGATGGTGAGTGAAACTCTATGAAATTGTACTTATTAGTGAGGATATATAAATAAGCATAACAGGGCAGCACTAGCCCTATATATGATTTTTTTGAACTAGATAATAAAGAACAAATTTCTGGATTGAACTCACCTGAACTAACGGTATTAAGGCCTTTCAGAGAATTGTTGAAACGAATTTTATAGGGAGATAAAATGTAACAACCACATTAAGAAATACAGTCGCTTTGTTTTAACTGGAGAAGTTATAGGACAAAAATTTTCATTAACATGTCAGATGTTACCGAAAATACTAATGAGGGTTAGACACCCACAAATGTTCACCGACTACAAATAGTCCTATTTCAGTATCCCATGTATAAACCATCGGTCAAACGATATCAGCTTTTTCAGATACCGAAAAATTCGTTTTTGCCACACAAGTCGGCAAAAATGTTACCCGGGCTTTTGTTCCCCATCTGACAAACAGATTAGAGCAAAGTTAGTGACACTGGTAAATTGCGGAGCGACCAATTGATTTATCGTTTTGATTTTTAAGGGGTTCTGACGTGACTATATCCGACTTTATCAGAAAGCTTGGGCTGGTCTTTGATGTTTTTACTCAATCTGGATTTTACCAACTCTGGTGGTGCTTCGGTGTTGCCACTATTAGTGTTTCTGATAAGCCATTTTCGAAATATTCTTGCACATTTAAAAATGGTTCAGTGTTTTAAATTTGATACTAATATTTTTGCAAAGAAATTGAACAGTAAAAATGAGTCTTTTAATATATTCTTTACAAGTTAGACTTTGAACGCTTATAAAAAAGATCTAGGTATAAAATACAGTAGAACCCCGATTAACCGAGTCGCGATTATCCGAGCTCCGGATTAACCGAGCCAATCTAAGAACCTGATTATCTGAGGCACACGCATCTATGCTACGTATTAACCGAGCTTCTAAAATATGTATGTACATATTTCCATTTAAAATCGTCGGGGCCTTCGGGGAATCCCCCTGGCTCGTGTGAGGGGTTCCCCTATTTATGTTTTTGGACTCTTTCAGCATATAAATTTGCGTGAATGCAGTGCATTATAGCGTTTACTACGGAGAAGTACGAGTATACTCACATAATTTATTTGGTTGGAGTTCTGGTAGTTAAGTGTAATTAATACGAACTGCTTTGTTTGAGTTTTTGTTTGTCGTATTATAATGAAGCAAAACAAGCGTAAAAGAATCGTCGTTCCTATTGAAGAAAAATTAAAAGCCATCAGAAGAATTGAAGCAGGAGAGACAATTAAAGTTGTTGCACGAGACTATGGACTAGGTGAGGTCACAGTTGGAGATTCTAAAACAAACCGCATAAAAATAGAAGAGTGGTGTATAAATCAAGCCTCCTCGACCTCAGGAAGAAAATCAATAAAAACCGGCGACTATGAAAAGGTTAACATGTGGTTTAACCAATAGAGATCAACAGGTGTGCCTCTGTCAGGTCCAATTTTACAACAGAAAGCAATAATGATTAGTAGGCAATTCCCAGAGATAGATCAGTTTACCGCCAGTTCTGGATGGCTTGACCGCTGGAAAAAAAACGGTACGGTGTACGACAACTGACTGTATGTGGTAAAAAACTTTCTGCTGATATGTCATCAGTTGAGAAGTTTAAGCAGAACTTTAAAAAGCAAATCGAAGATTGTGGATACACATGTGATCAAATTTACAACTGTGACGAAACTGGTCTGAATTATAAAATGATTCCATCAAAAACATTGGCATTTCGACAGGAAAAATCAGCTCCTGGCACAAACGAAGTAAGGAAAGATTAACTATAATGGTATGTTCCAACGCATCTGGCAAGCTCAAAATCCCACTGATGGTGATTGGCAAGTCTGCACGTCAAGAGCTTTAAAAGACATCTCACCCAAAGCCTTACCAGTTTATTACAAACGTCAGAAGAGCGCATGGATGGATGCGACCTTATTTACTAACTGGAGTTCGTGCCATCTGTGACTAAATTTTTGAACAGAAACCGTCTTCCTATTAAAGCAATTTTGTTAATGTATAATGTCCCCTCTCACCCTGGAGAAGGACTTCATGTGGGTGAAATTGTTGTAAAATTTTTTCCTCCAAATATAATCAGCATAATGCAACCAATGGATCAAGGCATCCTCGAAAACATTTAAAAAAACTATAGGCGTTTATATCTTGAACATCTGTTCAAGATATAAACACAGGAAAGGAGGATATTATCAATGGGATGAGAAAGGTTACACTGAAAAATGTTTTTTACTGGGTAAGTCAAGCTTGAGATTCTGTGCGTACTACCACTATTCAAAAATCTTGGTCAAAAGTTATTGAGTTTGAGGACTATAATGACAGTGAAAATGATACTCCATTAAATGAATTAGCTTCGAAATCGAGAAGCCATGGAGAAATGTCCTGTTCAAATTTTGACAGCGAGATAGAATAAAAAGAAAAAAGTTTATTTGAATTAATGCAAAAATTAAAAGGTTGCGAAAATGTGACAAGAGAAGATGTTGTTGAATCGATTACAGCAGATGATTTAAAAGAAGAAATGAGTATTAAAGAAATAACGAATACCTTTCAGGAAACCGAAAAATCAGATGACGATGACGATTACAAAGCGGCGGTGGATCAACAGTCTCCCACTAAAATCTCTCATCAAGAAGGTTTTGCTTCTTTGGAAAAAGCTTTGAGGTATATCGAACAACAACCAGAGGCAACCCCAGCGGATTTGCTTCTTCTTAATAGATGGAGAAACATTGCAGCGAGAAAAAGAAGATGCAATATGAAACAGAAGCGCATAGATACCTGTTTCACTGTTTTATAATGTATGTACCTATTTATATGTTAAAAACGTTAATACATCGGTTTAAAGAATTGGCGTTTATTTTTTGAATGAATAAAAAGCAAATCCGGATTATCCGAGTTTTCAGTTATCCGAGGAGGATGCCCCCCACGTTACCTCGGATAACCGGGGTTCTACTGTATATTGAATGGAGATTTTATGAAGAGTTTAAAGGAATAACTAAGTAAAGATGATTTACTTTATTTAAATTTTCATATTGCTTTTTGTTACTAAGAAAAATTAGATAAAGCTCAAAAATAAAGAAGAATCACAGCTAAACATTTTTTATTTCAATAAAATACCAGCCTCTTTTTCAGTTATCTAAAAATAAAACATAAATACTGCGTTGTTTTTTTAGAAACATAAACACAACTTATAATTTTGAAATTCAAACGTCCGACTGTTCCAAAAAAATTAAAAAAAAGAAATGAAACTATTTATTTTTTGGTGGTTTCTTCCTTAAAATAAATATTAAACCTTTTTTAATAGATTGATTCGCAATTGAAATATCTTTTAAATATCCTGATAATGGCTTAAATCTCCAGTTTTTAAAGATTAAAAAATTAAAAATATTCAGTTGTCTTTAGCATTTAATTAATGTTTATTAATTTATTATTCGTTAGGTATTTTTTCTTGCAAGACAATCATTTTATTTTTTTATAGGCATAGCACCCTGGTTGCATGAATATCCCTAAAGCGATACCGAAGCGACGTGTATGCGGAAAAAGCTATTCACGTTGGTTTTGACCACTGCAATTGTACTCGGTGTGAAACACACTTCTGAGTAAAGCATTCCAGATTCCATACTTGTAAATAATAGAGCGTCTTTTATAATCTGGTTATCAATTAAATTGAATTTTTTAGTTTCTTCTCTAAGACACGCGTGAAAAATTACGTTCTGAGACTTTTACATTCTTCACGTTTCAGAATTGCTAAAACACAAACAACATAGTTTCTCACGTCCATCGGCCTGCCCGTCTGTTGGTCTGTTTATCTGTTTGCGCGATGACTTTCAAACGGAATGAGATATCGACCGTAATTTTGGTTTACATCGAATACTTGAGGTGGACTATGGTTCCATAGATTTTGAACAATAGTGAGCCAGAGTACGAGTCGAGAAATTTAGTATAATTTCATTAATATTTTGAGACTCTTTCCTAATTAATGTGTAAAATAAAACAGGAGAGGTGCGTGAGCGGAAAAAGCGATTCACGTTGGTGACAGTTGAACTTCATAATGACGTGATGTTTTAGCGCGCCATATATTTTTCGGGTGCACCGCTTGGAATCGAGCACTTCTTATGAAAGTACTCATAGAACAAATTCAAGTCACCAATCTTTTCTTTGATGTTCTAAGGAATTAAGATCGCTAGTAAGTTCTGGGTCTACAATAATGCAAATAGTTCTCTTCTAAATACAATCTAATAAATGCAATATATATTTGAGAGCAGAAATTTAAACATGTTGTTGTGGGGGTGTAAAGCTTTCTTTTATGAAATAATGTTCCCAAATTTTGAGAAGCGCTTTTCGCTTTCAGTAATTTGAATGACGATGCTAGTGACGAGCTGACGTAACTATGTCGGATTCCTCTACTTTAACTTTTTTAGCAAAAATTACCCTCTGGGTTTTTATAGGGTTAAATTCTTCTTGGTTACCGGAACCTCAAGATAAAGTTTCTTTGAAGTTATTACTAAGTTAAAAACTTTCCGTTCTCTATGCAGGAGACAGTATAGAGCCCTAGAACACACCAGCGTTGATAGTAAAGATATCGGAAAGAAATACGTCAAATTACACTCATAAAAAAACTTATCAGATATACCATATCAGCAGAGGTGACCAACAATACTCGTACGTCATGCCAAACACGGTAAAATGTCTTCAGGTTGTAATGTCGGAATTAAGATGCTCTGGAGCGTAAGAAAGTCAAGGTATTTGTTACGAGAAGACAGAGAAAGCATTGTGTTGAAGAAAGACGCGAAATAATTTGGTTTTCAAGGTATAATGAATGTGGCAACAATATAAAATTATGTTTAATTAAAACGATACTTTTGAGTTATTTATTAAAAATATATCAACTACACAAGTCTGCAAAAAAAAAAAAATTGAGAGCTGTTTTGGTTTTTTTTTTTTTTGCGTAATTCTTATGTTTTTGGGTGTACTGAATCCGAAAATGACATTTATTTTGTCATAGAACGTCACGTTTTCTGACAATGTAGGTATCTATGTTAAACAAGTTATCATCTTAAAATAAAAGATAAAAGACTAAAAATTTTTTTTTTAATTTATAATTGCGTAACAAAACTTATTTTTTTATCTAAAATACATTCATTAGTAAGCACTAAACACATTTTTTTTTTCCAGTGAGACTCCTTTTGGTACATTTTCACTTGTGGGAAGCATCTGGAAGGTCTCTCTGAAGCATCCAACAGTAGTCTGCCATCATTGAGATGCTCCATCTTTCCTGGTATCTTTTTTCCATCTCCTTAATATCTTGGTGAAATCGTTCACCTTGCTCTTCACTCAGATCCCTAAATTTTCTGGAAAGTAGTCGAGGTGGGAATGAAAAAAATGTACTTTTTAAACTCATTAGGCAACCTAAAGCTTGAAATGCTTTTAACATTCTTTTGACGATTTGTTTGTAGTAGGGTCTTTGTTATTGCCTAAAAATTTCTCTATGACCTCTTTAAAGGCAATCCACCCTTCTCTTTGAGGATCCGTCATGGTTGTGATGAATTGTGGATCAGCCATAAGCCGTCTAATATCTGGTCCAACGAAAACACCTTCCTTCAACTTTGCCTCCGAGAGGCCTGAAAACTTTGATATTAAGTATTTGAAGCAATTTCCATCTCTTGGAAGTGAGTTTACAAATTGCTTCATCAATCCCAGCTTTATGTGAAGCGGTGGTAGAAGAACTTTATGAGGAGGCATCAAAGTTTCATGCAGGACGGTCTTTTCGTCAACTTTAAGCTCCCTCGGAGGCCAACACTTTTTGGTCCAGTGATTTGCTCGGTCTCTACTATCCCATAGACACAAAAAGCAAGGGAATTTGGTAAACCCAGATTGTTGTCCGAGCAACATGCCCAAGATTTTTAAATCACCGCACACTTGCCAACCGTGGTCTTTATATTTTAATTTGCAAAGAACCAATTCCAAGTTCTTGTAGGTTTCCTTGAGGTGTACGGAATGACCGACAGGAACGGAAGCATAGAAACCGCCATTGTGAAGCAAAACTAGTTTAAGGCTTCTTTTTGAAGAATCTATGAAAATACGCCACTGTGCTGGGTCGTATGCGATCTTAAATGTATCCATCAAACCTTCAATATTGGTACAATAAACCAACTCGTCCTCTTAGGCAAAGTAGGAAGTGAACTGCTTCTCACGATATCTAAACCAGGAGGAAGACACTCCCGGCAAAAGTAAGTTCCTGCTTTTGAGCCTTGATCCAAGCAACTCAGCAGCGTTTTTGGGAAGATTCAAGTCTCTTACCAAATCATTTAGCTCGCCCTGGGAAAACAATTTCGGACTGCTGTCATCTTCAAATTGAAAACTTGACTTGTCATCGGGTTCAGGTACAGCACCATCTTCGTCAGAACTTGGAATCTCTTCCAAGGTAGCAGGGGCCTTGGGCACTGGTATTTCGGTCCCATGAGGGATGGGACGAATAGCTGATTGCAGATTGAGGTATGAAATGGACTGCTTGCATTTTGGATTATACCCTTTCACATTACACGAACAAAAGTAACAATCATCACTATGGTTCTTTTGTTCGCGCCATACCATAGGAATCGCATATCGGAAAGTTTTTTTTCTTGCCCTTAAACCAGTTTCGAAGGTCTTCAACACATCGTTTGCAGACTTTATGAGGTGCCCAAACTTTATCCTGATCTCCAAGTTTTAAGCCAAAATACGTGAAGTATACTTTTTTTACAAAGTCCGTAATATTAAGTTGTTGCTTTAATACCATATATTCGCCACAAATATAACAGACTCTGTCAGACGAATTCACACACTTCCGCACAGATGACATTGCACTATATTGAACCAAGATCTATAAAACAATGACGAGTTAATACGTAATTGTACCGCGCCACTTTCTACACTATCGGAGCGCGCACGTTCTGGTTACAACGTTTATGTTTGTTAATTTAGCTCACACAGGGGGTTCTTTATTTAGAAAGTAATAAGAGTTATGGCCTGTATACATTTAAAAACAGTAATCAAAATAAAATTGTACCTATTTATTTATGACTTCAAGTTAGACCAAAAAAAAACCCTTTTTTATAATAAAATTTTGCGTTTTGCAAAATAACCTGACGTTCTGGAATTTTTTGAGTATTTTTTTAGTTTTCAGAACATCTAAATACATAGAAATCAGTTGAAAACATCCAGACAGCATTTTTGTTGCAGACCTGTGTTATTAAGTATTGATAACTAAATAAATGAGCGTTTGAGACACTCATTTATTCTAGTATCTTTTAAAAGAATGTCCGATCAGTGCGATGCATACCAGGTGTACAAGTATGAAATGCGGATTTTTTTTTTTCTAAAGAAAGATGTTAAATTCGGAAGAATGATAAAAAGTGCTTTATTCAAAGTATGCTCAATCGCTTGTTATACATTTTTCCCATCTTTCGGGCAATTTGTGAATACCACGCCAATAAAAATCTTCCCCTTCTTCGTACGAACCAAAGCGCTGCTCAGCAAGTGTGTGACCCATCGATGCAAACAAGTGGTAATCGCAAGGAGCCAAGTCTGGTGAGTAAGCCGCATGGGGTAGAACTTCCCAACTGAGTGCTTCCAACGTGTCGCGAACTGGTTTTGCCGCATGTGATGGAACATTGTCATGAAGAAAAATGACTGTGTTGCCTCTTTCGGTATTCTAGCCTTTTTTCAAGCAGCGAACGGTTCAGATCGGTCAATTATTGTTGGTAACGTTTAGTATTAACCGTTTCCCCAGGTTTTAACGCCCCTCGGGTCCCACCAAACACAGAGCATCGTCTTTCTGCCAAAGCGATTCGGCCTTGCGGTCGATGTGGAGGGTGCGCCTGAGTCTACCCATGATCCATTTGTCATCCCCTGTAACTATACGATGCAAAAAAAAACGACTTCCTTTTGTACCGAGCGAGCAAAATGTCACACGTGTTTTTGCACTTTTCCATTTGCCTGTCGTTCAACTCATGTCGTACCTATCTACCGGTCTTCTGAATCTTTCCCATCTCTCGTAGCCGATTGGAAACAGCTTGTTGACTAACCAATTGCTCGGCGAATTGTTTTTGTGTTTGCGAATCATCTTCGTCGAAGAATGCTTGCAATTCCACATCTTCGTCTCTTTTTGTGGCGGTTTTCCACGTTCGAAGTCACCACTTTTGAAACGCCGAAACCATCATTCGCACGTATCTTGCGATGGAGCGTGTTCACCATAAGCTTCTCGAAGTAATCGGTATGATTCAACAGCAGTTTTCTTCAAATCTTCAAAATTAATGCTGTCCGCGAATGCTCTTTGTTCGGTATAAATTTCGACATACTGAACACAACAACACAACACTATGCACACACTTTTCTAATGTATCACTCGTGCGCGTCTGACACTCGTTGATGATACAACAAAATGGCGCAGTGTCAAATCTTTATAGCACAGACTGCATTGGTGCACCATCTGTTGTCTGAAATCCGCATTTCATACTTGTACACCTGATATACTAGTCCAGGAGCTCACGATCAAAATGCGACCTCATCGAAGAGTAGCTGAAAATAGTACCACTTTGTTAATTATGCCCCCCTTAGTCCCTTCAAGTAGTTTAAAGCCTCAAGTCTGGTTCTTGTTCCTGCAAATAAGCTTTTAAGCTGCAAGAAAAAGTCGACGGACGAACCGATCGCTGAGTGGCAGATATTCTGGGTTTATCTTCATTTCTGTGAAGTATGACTGAAAAATGAATATTTACCATGAAAATTGGGTCAGTTTAAAGTTATAACGATCCACAGTTCCAGAAAAATGAACCCACCTGAATCCATAGAGGAGCGAATGAAATTTGTTTTAATATGTTCGTTGAGGTTTATATAGTCCCTGGCCAAATTATTAGACGCACTGCAAGATTTCATGTAAAATATTAATTACCGAGTGATATTGTACCGTTTTATTATTTTAAATTGATTTGTTTTTTATTTTTATATTATCCAATCAATTACCTATTTATTTGACATAAATAAAACAGCATTAATTTAGAAAAGCATAAGTTTATTAAGTTTTAAAGTGAAATTAATGTTAGTAAAAGTCAATATTTAGTTGAGCCACCTTTAGCCGTTATCAAAGCTTTAATTCTGCGCGGCATGCTATCAGTGCAAGATTGTACTGTCTCCTGCATTTGAGGATGATGATTCCACACATGAATAATCTTTTCTAGGAGCTGGGTTTTGTTGGTAATCACATCTTTAGCCACTTCTCTTTTCATCAGCTCCCACACATTTTCAATGGGGTTCATATCAGGGCCAATCCAACAGAGGGATATTTTTTTCTGCCAAAAAAGCTTTAACAGACCGAGCAGTGTGGCAGGGAGCTCCATCTTGCATGAAAGTGAATGGTTCCCCATTTGGAAACCATTCTCTAAGCTGCGGAATCAACCGATTTTGTAATACTTCTTTGTACTGATCTTGCCTCATTATTCCTTTGACGACGTACAGAGGTCCAGTGCCCTTGCCGCTGATGACTGACCAAATCATCACTTTGGTGGGATGTTTAACCGTCGGGACGACACAATCAGGATGAAACTTTTCTCCATGACGACGACGCACATACTGAGCTTTATTCTGCAAAATTTCGAATGTGCTTTCGTCACTGAAGCAGACCTGTCAAAAAATAGAAAAAATATATAAACTTCCATGTTTATTTGCTTTATTTAACTGAAAATGATAATAATGTATCAATTATTGATTAAATTGCTGTATCTTACCGATCTCCAGAAGTCCACATCTTTGTCTTGCCATTGTTTGGCCCACTTCAGACGCTTTGCTTTCATTGCAGCTGTTAACTTGGGCTTCCTGGCGGGGCGACAGGCCTTAAAATCTAATTCTTTCAATTTTCTTTGAACAGTGCGCTCAGAAGCATTTACGCTAGCATCTTGGAGTTGTGATTTTATTACCTTTGTGGTAGCAAATCTGTTTTCTACACAAATTTTCTTCAAACATATCTCTGACCGTGGAGTGAAAATTGGTTTTCTACCGCATCTTTTCTTTCTTTTCGGGCTTAATTCCTTCCCTGACTCAATTTTCTTTTTTATGCGTCGTACACTAGCTTCAGAAACCTCCAATCTTCGTAATATTTCTCGGTTTGTAAATGTTTTCGCAATCACAAAGGCCTTCACTTCAGCTTTTTTACGTGGTGAAAGATCGCCTTTTCTACCCATAATGAAAATAGTCCAATTACTTTTTTGCATACAAAATAAACTAATAACTGAGTAGTATAAAACTGTTAAACAAACAATCACAGTCCATAAAGACACAGAAACACGTCCGTACCTGACTCAATTCCGATCGCGACTGATACAGGTTTGTACTTATTTACGTTCATGTATCACTTTGTCAACACAGTGTTACCATATGTTAAAAATAAATACAAATATGTAGTCTACAACAATTCTTTTAAATAAAAATCAATAATATTGTAGTTTAAATATACCATTATTGCATAAAAACTCTTAAGAAACATAAAATTACTAAAAAAAATACAGTGCGTCTAATAATTTGGCCAGGGACTGTAGATACTAAAAATAACATCATCGGCCATGGAGTGTGGTTCTTTATTAAAACGCGCACGCCTGTCCTACAACACGCATGCCTGTCCTACAACACGCGCGCCCGTCCTGTAAGTCTTGAGAGACGCTTAAATCACCATTAAAACAGTTACAAGCAGATTAATGTATTTATTTAATTTGCAGTGCAATTTCGCTCTTTTTCTTTTATTTAACCTTTAAATTTATGTTTATATTTATTATTTAAAATTGATATTCAAAAGCCCCAAAAACCTCTTTTAAAATGTAATTACGAAAATTTAAAAAAAAAATCTTATTTGGTAGCTATATTGGATAGTACATTTGAAATTTTTGATTTTTGACATGACAGACAATAAAAGTGATCCAAAAAACCTGAAGAATCAAAATTTTAAAACTTACAATAATAATTTTTGCCGCATTCGGTTAATGTCAATACCACAATGACCGAATACTTCATCAGCCACCCGGGGTTTCACAGAATCCAATTTTTTAAGCAATTATTTAAAAAAAAAGAATTTGATATTTATTTTTATACTAGCGAAATATAAGTTTATTAAGCGTTCCACTTAAATTTTTTTTAGACATATTTCGACCCACTAAATACAAATTTAAAGTCTATTTTTGCAAAAACTTAACCTCTTTATTGTTATAAACAATTTATCATAAACAATTATGCCAATAAACAGAATTTCATAGATTTTATCCCCATAAGAGCAAAATCTAAGCTTTTTACGAGCACCACCCAAGCTTTTAGATAAATTTTGACCTGCTGTCTGAATTTCTAATCCATTTTTTCAATTTATTAAAATTAAAAGCTAAACAATTTATTTATTTGCAATTAAATAAAAATATTTGTGTTAAATTCCGAAAGAAAAATTAATTTAATTCTAATAAATTGTCAGTAATAATAAAATGATTGAGTTTTTGAACAAATGAACAAAGAATTTAAATTTAGCGAGTTAAATAATATTATATTAAGTTAATATAGAAAAAAATATATTTATTTGTCACAAAAATTAGTAAATTTATAGCAAAAATGGATTAGAAACTCGACTTTAACGTGTCAAAAAAACATATCAACTCATGCATCACAGCTAAGTAATAATGCGAATAGGAAAAATCAATTTGTTTATAACTTAAGCTTTGCATTAAATATACAAAAATTCTACTGATAAAAACAGGGACTAGACTTGTACTAGAGTATTCAAACACCGGTTCATTTATCTGCCGCTCTCGAATGTGTACAGGTGGGTTCAAAAAGTCTACTGGTTCATAATTTCGTGAAAATTCAAAAAAGCAGGATTTTTCACCTCTTTTGGGGTCCCAAACTAACTATATCTTGAATCTCTGTCACTCAGCGATGAGTTCATTTTTTGACCCCAGTTTTTTTACTCCCACAGGCACTGGTCTCCGTGGCAGATATTAAGGCTATACTATCCTCACAACATCTAAAACTGCCACTCTGCGATGGGTTCACCTACCCTCATTTTTTTTGCAACTTCTCCCCTCCATAACCACGGCAGGAACCGGAATTTGACTCTGTAGGATGTATTTGTTTGTTCAGTTTGCGACATTTATGGTAATAAGTGATATATTTATCTGCCGCTCTTTGATCAGTCCAAAATCTTGTTTATGAGCTCCCGGAGTATATAAGATTCAAAATTTGAAAGAATGCCCGCGTCCGCGTGAGCAGTCTTCTTCAAGCTACGTTGCCATAGCAAAAATTCACTTCATAAAATTCAATAAAAAGTAATATTTATCTAATATTTTGGCAACAATATTTTAATAAACGAAAGCAAAGCAATTTTTTTTATGTATATATGGCTTTTTTTGTGACCTTTTACTTTTTAATGCACATACGACAACAAAAATTGTAAAAAACGCATGTTTTTGATCGTAGAAGAAGTATGGATTCCTATCTTTTACGTATTAAATATAATATATATATATATATATATATATATATATATATATATATATATATATATATATATATATATATATATATATATATATATATATATGTATATATATATATATATATATATATATATATATATATATATATATATATATATAAATATATATACTAGCCGGGCCCGCGTCTTCGCTCGCGTGGCCTTGATTCACTACTATGATCACTGCTTATTCCTTATGTTACCCAACGTAATAAAATATCCCCCATTATTTCTCCTTATCTCCCAATATTTGTCCTTATTTCCCATTATTTCTCCTTATCTCCCATTATTTCTCCTTATCTCCCATTATTTCTCCTTATCTCCCATTATCTCACCATAACTCCCATTATCTAGACTTATCTCTGCTTATCTCCCATTATCTCTCCTTATCTCCCATTATTTATACTTATCTCCCATTATCGAGGCTTATCTCGACTTATCTCCCATTATTTCTCCTTATCTCCCATTATCTCACCTTATCTCCCATTATCTAGGCTTATATCGAATTATATAGAACATATGTATAAGTTTATAAAAAATCGGATAAGTGGTTCTCGAATGATAAGCGCACTAACGGACAGACAGAGAGACGTTGCATTTTATATATATTTATTCTTTGCTACATGATATTGTTCCACATTTAATGCTTTAGGGAGTGTATTGCAAGAGAACGCGCTTGCGGCAAACTTTTCTCCGACTTAATTCACTATTATCGTCATGTCACCTAATAAAATATATCCTATAACCTGGCCAGAGAACATACGTATGTTTAAAAAAAAAGCACGTAAATCGGATAAGTAGTTCTCCAGTGATAAGCACACTAACGGACGGACAGGCAGACAGACAGACAGACGAATAGAGAGACATTGCATTTTATATATATTATAGATATTCTCTGCTACATAATATTGTTTCATATTTAATGGTTTGGACTGTGTATTGCAAGAGAACGCGCTAGCGGCAAACTTTGTCCGACTTCATTTACTATTATTGTCACTGCTCATTCCTTATGCTACCTATCGTAATAAAATATAGCATATAACCTGGCCGAAGAACATATGTATGTTTTAAAAAAAAAGTACGAAAATTGGATAAGTGGTTCTCCAGTGATAAGCGCACTAACGGACAGACAGACAGACAGAATACGTTGCATTTTATATATATTATAGATGTAATAAAATATATACCTATAACCTGGTCAGAGAACATATGTATGAATTTAAAAAATCACGTAAATCGGATAAGTGGTTCTCGAGAGATAAGCACATTAACGGACAGACAGACAGACAAACATTGCATTTTGTATATATTATAGATATAGATTATTATTATTATTATTATATAACCTGGCCAAAGAATATATGCATGAATTTAAAAAAAGACAGGTAAATCGGATAAATGGTTCCCGCGTGATAAACGCACTAACGGACAGACAGACAGACAGAGAGACATTGCATTTTATATATTATAGATTATACATTACAGATATTCTTTGCTACATAATATTGTTCCATATTTAATGGTTTAGGCTATGTATTGAAAAGGCACGCGCCAGCGGCAAACTTATTTCCGACAACATTCACTATTTTACGTCACTGCTCATTCCTTATGCTACCTATCGTAATAAAATATAGCCTATAACCTGGCCAGAGAACATATGTATGTTTTAAAAAAAAAGTACGTAAATCGAATAAGTGGTTTTTCAGTGATAGGCGCACTAACGAACAGACAGACAGACAGAGAGACGTTGCATTTTATATATATTATAGATAACTTTTACAATTAATTATGGAAATACCGAGTGGTAAACCATTTTTATATCGAAGCAGTGAACGCATGATGCTAAATTTTATTATTTCTCAAAATTTCAAGCAAAACTTACTGGTAAGAAGTACCTTAAGCTCATTATTTATTTTAGAACTGCTAGAGAAATCCTTAATAAATTATCTGACCGCTTTTCTTTTCGTCAGCCATTTATCGCAACTAGTCGATCGTTACTGAGCTTGGTTTGTAGTTGTATAACAGAAATAACTAAGACTACTCGTCCCCGGGACCATTCGAATATCTCTTAAGTGGTTTGGCAACTTTCCGTCGTCTAAAACATTTTCAAAAATCATCTTCTGGGCATCAGAAGAGTTCGAAAAATCTTATATAAAGAAGAAAATAACGGAATAATATTATAGGCATGCTTGTACTTTACTACAAATTTTAAAAATACATTTATTCTCTTTGTTACAAAAGCTTTTAGTTGACTCTTAAACAAAACTAAATGAGATTTTCTCTCCCGAACGACACATTTGTCTATACAACACGATTAGGGAGCAGAAGAGAAATGCGCTTTCTAACTCGCTTTCGTGAAAATTACGACATTGCATCGAGAGCATACGAGTGCATGGATGTAAAACGAATGAAAAGTTAAGTAGTTACTTTATTCTCTTTAAAAATATCTTCACGATCCGATGTCCGAAATTTTATTTCCTCATTTTAGTGTTTAACTTGTTCTAAAACTACTTGCATTTATTGGTACATAATAAAATTGAAACTAGGTAGTACTGTTTGAAATGTCTATAAAAAGTGTGTAATAGGCGAATATATGCTTACACGAAAATAAAAACCTTCAGAATATTTGTCTTTAACAAAATGATTGAACCGTGCGAGTCGCTAATAATAATCCTTATGGATATTTTGGAAGATGCTGATTGATAGCCTTTTCCATAACTTTCAATATTAATGAAAGCAGTGTAACTGGTTGGTAGTTGTTTGTCAAGGAGTACTGTGAACTGCCAAGTGCTATTCGTTGTCCAAGGTTTACTGTTTTTGCGAGATAGTTTAGAGCGCAGCGAGATTCCTTCCTCAACATTTGTCCTTAGCTCTAGTCTTGAAGTTTCGGCATCTGAGTTTGGATTCGGATTTTTTTCAGCAAGTTCACTGACGAACTTATCAGAGACATAACTTAATATAGACTCTTCGGGTTTCAAAAGGCGAAGTTCAGGTTTATGGATGTTTTTAAAACGGAGTTTGAACTCTGCACATAGCAATTGATGATTGCTAACTCGATTTCCAGCAGTTTCTGGTAACTATGAAATCTATTTGGTTTCTGTAGCAGGTTCTGGCTTCTAGGGTGCTGTTTAAAGTGAATATTCACTATTGAGAATTCATGTGCAATGCAAAATTCCAGCAAGGGATCAACCCTATCATTCCTTTCGCCTAAACCATATGGTCCAACTATTGACTTTATGTGTTGTCTTTCCAATTTTGACATTAAGGTTTCCGAGGACAATAAGTATTTCACGCTTATTATGTTGCTAATTGTTGCTAATAGTTATCTGCGTGGGCTGCGTACATAAAAAGGAAAAGTCTACTGCTCATGGGTTTATATCCAGTGACAACAATCTGTAGCTTGGGAGAAATAATCACTGCAACTCCGTTTATACTTTCATCTATTGTTTCTGCGAAATATGTTGTATTATTTAGGTGTACTACGAAAGTGTACGTTGCCTTTCCAGTGTGTTTCTGCTATACCGAATATAGTTATGTCATTTGCTGTCATTTCTCTCTCTACAATATGAAGTTTGCCAGAGTGTTGTACAAGATCTTGGACATTCCTTTGGCCGAAGGGATATTTTCTGGCGGTTCCTTCCAGTCGTCCATTTCGCACATGTAGACTCGAAGAGGCGCCGGTTGTCAGCCGGTTTGTAAGACGACACTGTAACATCTGAAGCATCCATAGTCCATATATAGCAAATTCTCTTGGGCAAAATAATGAGGTGGTCAGTTCTTGACCTTCCTCGTCGCAGTACCACAACTATTAACAACAGATCCAGTAATTCTCGTGGTAAAGTTTCAAGCCGGTTCAGGATCATTTCCTTTGCGCCTTGAACCGTTACTGGTAATTGCTGCTGCCCTTCACCAAGGAAAGAATAGGTGTATATATATATATATATATATATATATATATATATATATATATATATATATATATATATATATATATATATATATATGGTGTCCCATATGTATGGAATAATGATTCCACAGCGTTTATTAATCAGTGTGTTAAACAGTTCGAAGAAATTATGCACCCAAATATCTATGAACATTGATTTCATAGTGAGGAAGTGCTCCGTCCTGTTGATACCACAGATTCCTGTTAGAAGTATCTAAATTATTTTCATCGAGAAAAAGATGTGCACAAGTTGGACTAACTTGCTTTTGGAGTAACTGTAAATACCGCTGTCCTATAAGATTTCCATCGATAAGAAAGGGACTAATGATATGAGATCCGCAAATCCCTACCCACACGTTTATCTTTTGTGGTCTTTGAGAATGACTGTTGATTATCCAGTAAGGATTCTCAGTAGACCAGTACCGGCAGTTATGCCTGTTAACTCTTCCGTTAAGACAAAATGTGGCCTCGTCAGAAAAAACAATATTATGAATTAGGTTAGTATCATTACTGATTCGTTCCATCATGACCTCGCAAAATTCAACGCGTCTATCGTAGTAATCCTCAGATAATTCTTGTAATAGAATGGGTTTGTATTGATGTAATTTTTTTTCGTTCAGTATACGACTTAAAGTACTTAAGGCTGTATGGGGATTTTCTGTAATTTCCAACGAAATATCTAACTTTTTATCATCGCTTGTTTTAACTTTTGGAGGTCCAGACTTAGAAGGATCCTTAACATGGCATGATTGTCTAAATCATTTTAATGTTTTGCTAACTACGGATTGGGTAATAGGTTCTCGATTCGGATATTTTGAGTTAAAAAGATGGAACACCTCCTGTTGTGTTCTCCTACGGTCTCCGTACCCAATCATCATTAACAAAGTGATTCTTTCAGTTTCTGTTAAATGTACCATTATGATATTACGTTCAAATTGCAGTTTCACAAAATGCAGCAATAAACGTTTTCGTCAATAAATCATTTTTTGACGCGTTAAGTAAATGTTTGACACAGCTGTAAAAAAAAATAATAATTTGAAGGCTTTAATTTCAAATATCAATAATTCCAAAACAATTCAATTTAGACATATGGTATGTTAGACAATTTTTTTTTTTTTAAAAAAAGAGGCGAACCTCTATGGCATTGGAACAAAGCCAACTAGCCAGCATCTCTCTTTATTAAATATACACATTTTTCCTTAAACCTAAATTAAACCTAAAGACACACACAAACACCCAGTAGTCCAAGGCGGAATCGAACCGCCGACCCTTCGATTCATAGTAGGATTCACTACCTACTCCTCTAAAGGTACCACAAGACAAATAATATCTAGAATTTTTGGTAGGACTCAAAAATAAAATAATATACAGGGCTTTCTATTTTTAAAAAAAATCAAGATGGCGTAATTTGTTCGAACATTTTATTGTCAACGTCAGCAGGTGCGCCGTATGACACCCTATAATTTTTATTTAAACATTTTTTTGATACACTGAATAATAAATGCTGTTGAATCGTTATTCCATACATAAAGGACACCCTGTATATACATAATCTCTACAAATTGCAAAAAAAATGTAAAGATTTATTTTGATCAAGTAACAATAGTTTGTTTTCATTAGTGTAATATTGTAAGTACCCCACAAATATCACAGGTTTCGAAATAATCCAAAACATATTTACTCGCAGATTTTAACTTCATCAGAAAGATCTTTTTTATTGTATTTTGTACGCTTATTAAAAATATCGGGAGCCTTTCTAAAACCGAGTTATGTCACTGAGAGTTCCCTTTTCCTACTTATTAAAATTTCGGATAAAGGAGAAATTTTAAATAACGCACGGTGGAGTGTTCATACTAAAAATCTAGTCAAGATTTACTTTTTGAAACATTATGCTTTGGAAAGATTACCTACGTGTGCCTAAAAATAATTAAATAATATATCGAGGATTTTTTATCTTCATTCATTCAACTCTTAGCCAAAATTGTAATGAGGGATTACTCGTAGACCATGTGGTGTTGTTTCACATACAACATGGTGAATAAGAATTCCTAATATTTGCACAATTTGCAATTCATGTAAAAATGTTCGATGTTTAAGATCACCAATTGATATAATTCTTGTTCAGGCGTTTAAAAAAAAATTCCAATAATAATATAGTAGTGTAGAGTTGTAGGAAATTCAAAGATCCGTTTTTTCTACTTCATATTTCTAGAAAATGAAAGGCATACTAAAAAGAAAGAAAAGAATAAGCCAATCATAACTGATTATCATCTAATTTAATTGAAATATTTTCCCCCAGCTGTGATGACAAGGTCAATCATTTCGCTAGAGGTGTTTTATACGAATTCTAGGGTATTATTGAGAATTGTAGTCACTGTTGGTTATCAGTGGAGGAAAAGAATAAAGTCACCTTTTCAGAATGTTCCAACATCAGTAACAATCATTTCAAGGAGGTTTAAGTCCTTGCGAGCAGTTAAAATGTCATGTAATTTTGGAATTTTCAATTCCTGAATTAATCTCCTATACAATCTTGGGAGTTCGTTTATGAAATCACATACGTTTCAAATGTTAACTTCATTTAGTCCACTTTTTGGATTTTTCGACGTCGTCAGCCCACTATTATGGCCTTCTTTTCACCTAAAAACTAATTACTACTTGCGCATGTCGGGGCTCATTCCGCAACATGATCCAAAAATTTTTTGTATGTAGGACAATATTTTTGGCTATCTTTTTACTCCATATTTCCCACCGCATGACGGAGCTTTAAAGTTTCTTTATTGGCTTCGTTATTTAGAAGATTAGATTCTGACAAGACCAGGTATCGTAAAGTAGGTATATTAAAACGACGGAATGAGAATACAATGTAATTTTAATATAAATAGGAATACTTTTTAAAGGAAAAATATTACGCTGTTTTATCAAGGTATCTAATCTGTTTGTTTATCATAGCAAATATAGAAGGTGCTTTAACCATATACTTTGGTTTATTATTCAATATATATATATATATATATATATATATATATATATATATATATATATATATATATATATATATATATATAATATATATATATATATATATATATATATATATATATATATATATATATATATATATATAATATATATATATATATATATATATATATATATATATATATATATATATATGTATGTATATATCGGGTCTTCCATTAAGGACTTGACAACTTTTTTTTGAAATAAAACGCAACCCATTTGAGACATTTCGAAAATTTTACTATCGGCTTGAAGTACAATCAAAACATTTATGTATGGAATTCGACTTCATTCATATGTCCACCACGGGCACGTTTGCAGCGGTCGATTCGTTTGAACCCAATTTTCGATGACTCGGCCACACATTTCGACGGAAACGGCCGCTATCTCTCTTTCAGTATTGGCTCTGAGCTCCTCTAACGACGTAGGCTTGTTAGCATAGACCAATGATTTAACGTACCCCCATAAAAAGAAGTCTAGAGGTGTTACATCACACGATCTAGGCGGCCATTCGACGGGACCAATTCTCGATATAACACGTTCACCGAATTTAGATTGCAGTAAGTCGATTGTTACACCCGCTGTGTGGCTTGTGGCGCCGTCTTGTTGAAACCACATATCATTAATGTCTAGCCCATGCAATTGATCAAAGAAATAACGTTGCAACATGCCTCTGTAGCGATCTCCATTGACTGTAACGTGACGGTTATTTTCATCAACGAAAAAGAACGACCCAGTGACACCACCGGCATGAAAAACCGCACCAAACAGTAATTTTTTGTGGTTGAAGTGATGTTTCTTCAAGCACATGAGAGTTTTCATCTGACCAATAACGCATATTCTGTTTGTTGACGAAGCCGTTTATCCAAAAATGCGCTTCATCACTAAAGATGATTTTGCGATGAATTTGGTCATCTTCTTCCAACATTTCTAGAGCCCAATTCGAGAACGTACGTCGCTTCATATGATCGAGTGGCTTTAGTTCTCGAGTTAACTTTAGCTTATAAGGGTGCAGGCCAAGATCCTTCCGCAAAATTCACCATAGTGTGGTGCCCAATTCTTGAGAACACCGTGAAATCGACTGTTTTGGTTCGTTTGAGATGGACGCTTGAACGGCAGCAATATTCTGGCCACTTCGACCAACCCGTTGTCTCACTGGCCCGGGAACATCCGGCAGCGAATATGTTAACTCAAATTTTTTCACTAGACTATGAATTGCTTGTCTACTGGGACGAAAAATACGACCACAAATTGGCGTTAACGCTCTTAAAGTTGCAGTCACCGACTCCAAATTTTGGTAGTAAATTTTAATTATTTGTAAACGTTGTTCGTTCGTGTACTTCACCATGATGAAAATGTTGACTTTACTGAATGTTTTGACGTTGACAGTTCGGTAATTGGCTTAAGGGTGCGTTCACAGTGAAATTTCAAAGTTGTCAAGTCCCAAATAGGAGACCCTTTATATATATATATATATATATATATATATATATATATATATATATATATATATATATATATATATATATGATTTTGTTATTTTTTTTTGACCCTGTAGGTACTTTTTTAATTTTTTTATTTTCTTGGATTTGGGGGGCAATTATAGAATGAAACATTGAAATGGGCTATGATAAATATTAACCTAAACATCCACGTCCAAGCCAAACTAAACAAATATTTTGAAAAGGGCAAACTGTGCCGAAACGTCAATAATAAAAGGAAAGGATCACAATAAATTTTAGGAAGTTTCATTCTATAATTGACCTCCAAACTCAAGAAAATTGAAATATATATTTATATATATATTATATATATATATATATATATATATATATATATATATATAATAAATTAAAATTCTGGGTTTCAATCCGTTCGTCTAACAATGAATTTGCACGACGTGTCGCCAAAACCTCATTTGGCATTTTCAAGTGCTCTTGCAGCTTGATACTGTGATCTTGCTGCTGCTGCCGCTCGAGGCTAAGCTAATTGAGTTAGAGACGAACGGATTGAAACTCGAAATTTTAATTTATTACATTCCACCATCCATGAAAGCTTCTATTGTTATATACCTATAATATATATAAAATGCAACGTCTCTTTGTCTGTCTGTCTGTCCGTTAGTGCGCTTATCACTGGAGAACCACTTATCCGATTTACGTACTTTTTTTTTTTAAAACATACATATGTTCTCTGGCCAGGTTATAGGCTATATTTTATTACGATAGGTAGCATAAGGAATGAGCAGTGACGTAAAATAGTGAGTGAAGTCGGAAAAAAATTTGCCGCTAGCGCATTCCCTTGTAATACACAGCCTAAACCATTAAATATGGAACAATATTATGTAGCAGAGAATATCTATAATCTATAATATATATAAAATGCAATGTCTCTGTCTGTCTGTCCATTAGTGCGATTATCACGCGAGAACCACTTATCCGATTTACCTGTCTTTTTTTAAATTCATACATATATTCTTTGGCCAGGTTATATAATAATAATAATAATAATCTATATCTATAATATATATAAAATGCAACGTCTCTCTGTCTGTCTGTTAATGCGGTTATCCCTCGAGAACCACTTATCCGATTTACGTGATTTTTTAAATTCATACATATGTTCTCTGACCAGGTTGTAGATATATAGTTTTTTACATCTATAATATACAAAAATGCAACGTATCTCTGTCTGTCTGTCCGTTAGTGCGCTTATCACTGGAGAACCACTTATCCGATTTTCTAACTTTTTTTTTTGGAACATACATGCGTTCTCCGGCCAGGTTATAGGCTATATTTTATTACGATAGGTAGCATAAGGAATGAGCAGTGACGATAATAGTGAATGAAATCGGAAAAAAGTTTGCCGCTAGCGCGTTCTCTTGCAATACACAGTCTGAACCATTAAATATGGAACAATATTATGTAGCAGAGAATATCTATAATCTATAATATATATAAAATGCAATGTCTCTCCGTCTGTCTGTCTGTCCATTAGTGCTTTTATCACGCGAGAAACCACTTATCCGATTTATGTGTCTTTTTTTTAAATTCATAAATATATTCTTTGGCCAGGTTATATAATAATAATAATAACATATATAAAATGCAACGTCTCTCTGTCCGTCTGTCTGTCTGTCCGTCCGTTAGTGCGCTTATCACTGGAGAACCACTTAACCGATTTACGTGCTTTTTTTTAAAACATACATATGTTCTCTGGCCAGGTTATAGACTATATTTTATTACGTTAGGTAACATGAGAAATAAGCAGTGAAGATAATAGTGAATCGAATCGGAAAAAAGTTTACCGCTAGCGCGTTCTCTTGCAATACACTGCCTAAAATACTAAATATGGAACAATATCATGTAGCAAAGGATATCTATAATATATATAAAATGCAACATCTATCTGACTGTCTGTCCGTTAGTGCGCTTATCACTGGAGAACCACTTATCCGATTTACGTGCTTTTTTTTTAAAACATACGTATGTTCTCTGGCCAGGGTATAGCATATATTTTATTACGTTAGGTGACATAAGGAAAAAGCAGTGACGATAATAGTGAATCAAGTCGGACAAAGTTTGCCGCTAGCACGTTCTCTTGCAATACACTGCCTAAAGCATTAAATATGGAACAATAACATGTAGCAAAGAATATAATCTATATAAAATGCAACGTCTCTGTGTCTGTCTGTCTGTCCGTTAGTGCGCTTATCACTCGAGAACCACTTATCCGATTTACGTGTTTTTATAAATTTATACATATGTTCTATATAATTCGATATAAGCCTAGTTAATGGGAGATAAAGTGAGATAATGGGACATAAGGAGAAATATTGGGAGATAAGTTGAAATAATCCTCGATAATGGGAGATAAGGTGAGATAATGGGAGATAAGTATAAATAATGGAAGATAAGGAGAAGTAATGGGAGATAAGCAGAGATAAGTCTAAATAATGGGAGTTATGGTGAGATAATGGGAGATAAGAAGAAATAATCGGAGATAAGGAGAAATATTGCGAGATAAGTCGAGATAAGCCTAGATAATGGGAAATAAGATGAGATAATGGGAGATAAGGAGAAATAATGGTAGATGAGCAGAGATAAGCCTAGATAATGGAAATTATGTAGAGATAATGGAAGATAAGGAGAAATATAGGGAGATAGGGGGAAATAATGGGAGATACTTTATTACGTTGGGTAACATAAGGAATAAGCAGTGACGATAGTAGTGAATCAAGTCCACGCGAGCGGAGCCGCGGGCCCTGCTAGTTTATATATCTATATATATATATATATATATATATATATATATATATATATATATATATATATATATATATATATATATATATATAAATAAATAAAAATAATTATCATCATTAGCTAATTCCATCCATAGTGTGATGTAAGCCTCCCCAAGCTGTCTCAATGAGCTCTGTTGTTTACTTTTAGCATCCAGTCGTGTCCCGCTAATTGGAATAATTATTCAAAAGGTTATGGTTTATTCACGATCATAAAGTCAAGTAATTACTTAAAAGCAAAAAAAATACTTGTATAAATCTTCAAATTAAAATCCATTTAAAGCAATTTTTACACACAGATTAATAAGGGGGTCGGAGTTTTATAATTTCTTTTATAAACAGATTATTTAAAATAACGTAAATAAGGTTCGCCATTTGCAGAGTAATTTAAATTAAATAAGATATGGTTCTGAGCTGCGTCGTATTTTGATCTATAACAAACTGACAAATTGGGCAAGTTTACCACAATATTTTGCGTAGGATTCGATATAAATTTTAAAATGGGGTTTTCTCTTTTAAAAAAACTGCTCTTTGAGTTTCATTATATTACAAATTTTCATTTTATATTTAAATATCTGTCCATCTGGTATTTAGGAGTCTCAAGAAAAAAGAGAAAGAAATGTACTATTGCAAAAAGAAATTTGTATTTGTAAAAACAGTTGCACACTTAAAGAAAACTATAAAGAAGAATAACTAATATAAGCACTTCGACTTTAATTCCAGTATAACTAGCTTTTACGTCATTACCTTCGAATCCATATTTATCGAAAACGAAACCACAGCATTAATGTAATTAAAGTCAGTTAGCACAAAGCGGTAACCCGAATCCGCATAGTAGTATTGAATCGATAATTCTCGAATTCCTTACAGACCTGGTAAACGTAATCGGTAGTAACATAAAGCAAACTAAATAATGAGTGATACAAGATTATTTAAGTTAGTTAAATGCAGTTATTCGAAGAAATAAGTTTGTAGATGGCAAACACTAAATAAAGTAGTGAATTTGAGATTAATAAAGGATAGGAATTTAGGAATGTATCCTGACGGGAAATTCCTAAATTGCTACAGGTTGTATGTTCTCAGTGAAGTCTAGGGATTCCAAAGAGATGAGGTTTTCTGTAAGAACAAGTTCTTGAAGTGGGTATCACGAGGAGTGACAAGCTGAACCTCATATGAACGTACTGTAGTAGTGCAAAGCGTATTTTTAGCATATATCTTTCTTCGATGCTTATTAGTACAATTAAAAAGTCTGATAAATCCTGGTTTCTCAGTTAGGCAAATAGCTTTTGGCTAGATAGAATTTAGCAAATTCTATGTAGTGTATGTTAGTGAACGGAACAAGGTGAAATATGAGTTGGGGAGTTTTGTATAGTATTGGTATCTGTTGTGGAGTGTACAGCCTTTGTAGGACGAAGTAATTTAATACGATTATTTAAAAAACCTTCCTTGCTATGCTTAGGTAAGGTCTAGCAAAATTCTTCATTTTGTCTCTATCACTTTCTGTCCTGTGCTATATTCGTTTCATCCTGTCCCAGCTACTTTCCTACTGTCATTATATAATCTTAGCGTGGACCATCTCAGATTTCTTTTCTCTCCCTATTCCGTCGCTTTCATGTCCATTTTCTTCTTTTCGTTCTTGTTACATATTCTGCCCATGTCGCTTTTAGTCGCTTGTTTTTCATATTCTTCATTTTGACGCCCTCTCAATGTGGCGTTGGGTAGTTTGCATTTTACTCATTATCTTCTTTAGAATTAACCACGTTTCAACTCCATACAGCAGGACTTGAATATCACACTGAATGAAAAGGTTTATTTTCACTAATGCCTTAAATCTTTTGTTCTTGTTTTGTAATAATTCAATCTCTTAGAAGCTGTACAGGCTACTCTTGTGATTAAATGTGCTATTTGTGTCTTTCTGTGTATTTGTAAGTTTGATCTGAATTAATCTGCTACTTATATCCTCATTCTATTTAGAATGATGGTTTAATTATTGTGTTTGTATTATTTTTATTTCAATCACTCTTATACTCCGCACTATTTTCTTTAACGTTTCTTTCCTACAAAGTGATCCTCCATGATAAGCACTGCATCATCGGTATGTCTCAGTATGTTTCATTTTTGTCCTACAATGTGTTTACCAGTTTTGTTTTTTGTGTATATCTCATTGCTAATGTAAAATACTTCTGTCATTGGAGTCGTTTTGTCCCATTTCTTTTCGCATTTAATTTTTTTCAGATTCCGACTATGCTAGTTGCTTTTTCATATTAGTTTCCGATGAGCTTGGTATATCTTAAATCCCTACGGCAATTTTGTAACACATTTATAATTACGCGTATTTCAGTTGAGTCACAGGCCTTGTTATCTATAATATATATATAAAATGCAACGTCTCTCTGTCTGTCTGTCTGTCTGTCCGTTAGTGCGCTTATCACTGGAGAACCACTTATCTGATTTACGTACTTTCTTTTTTAAAACATACTTATGTTCTCTGGACAGGTTATAGGCTATATTTTATTACGATAGGTAGCATAAGGAATGAGCAGTATCGATAATAGCGAATGAAGTCGGAAAAAAAGTTTGCCGCTAGCACGTTCCCTTGCAATACACAGCCTAAACCATTAAATATGGAACAATATTATGTAAAACTTATTAATAAGAAAGCATTAGGAAAAAAAATACTACGTTCATCAAAATAGGTAAAAGAAATACCATAGTCCCAATCAATAAAGCACAATATATAGAAAAAAAACAATATATTTCATTAAAAAAGGAAATTTTCAGACTATAAGTAAAGACTCAACAAAAAATTTTAAAAATGAAATCCGCCTAGAAATAGTGAAAGCTTCCAGTATCATACCAGATTATAACATATTCAAATTAACAGCTATGAATCCCCAACCACCTCAATTCTGAATCTTAATATTAAAAAATGCAAGTTAATGTCGTTCTTTCGGGTGAAAACCGCTTTTATATGACTACAGTATCAATAATTGTCTTCTGGAAAAAGTCTCTTCATTATGTGACTTAGATATTTATTTGGACACTAAGCCCGATTTTCATATTCACTATAACTTTATTGCTAACAAATGTTTAGAACTCCTTGGCGTCGTCTGTAGGAATTTCCAGACTCTAGATAGCATGAAGGCTTTGTATAAGGCCTTGGTAAGATCTTCTGTAGAGTATCTGTCATGTGTATGGTCGCCTTCATATGCTGTACATATTGAAGGTATTGAAATGGTACAGAAGAAGTTTGCTAGATATGTTCCTTACAAATTTAAGTGGAACATCACTGCCTATGGGGACCTGCTGCGAAGACTCCAGCTGCAATCACTTTCAAGACGTAGGAAAGTTGCTGATATCTGTTTCTTATTTCGACTTGTAAATAGTCATATAGTCTGTTCCTATCTTTTGAGTTTGATAAATTTCCGTGTTTCACCCCGAAGTACCATAGATGTAATTATGGCCTATTCTCGCCGATCACTAGAATCACTAATGGCGCCGATGAAACGGAACATGATGTTTTTAATCTCTATTTAAAACTTAATCTCTCTTTAAAACTTAAAGCGACAAAGAACTGTTGACAGTCCACTGAGTTCTGTGAGGATGTTTGCTGGTGTTGCTGTTATATTGTTACAGTTGTATTATTTTAATTTCTATAGAAACTATATATAAAATGGATCAGCCTGTAAATAAATAAATAAATACTCTATTCTTTAATGAAACTACACAAGCAAGATTATCCGATTAGGCCAGTGGGCTCCTACACGGCAACACCAGCATACAAACTCTTCAAACTTTCTTATAGACACGATTAAAAATTATACAAAGTTTCAACCCACTTATTCTGTAATTTAGAAAATTTCAAATATAAATCTTCCTAAAGAGCCAAATTAGTATCATTTGATGTAAAAAATGTATTCACCAGCATACGTCCAACCGAAACAATTGTTATCGTACAACGTCAATATTATTATAAAACAAGATATTCTTAACCTACTAAAACATGTCTGAAAAAAAAATTATTTTATATTTAATAATTCAGTCTACAATAGCCCAGAAGGACTTATAATGGGAAGCCCCTTAAGCCCACTTTTAGGAGAAATTTTTATGGTTAACGTCGAAAATATAATTCAAAAACATGATACGTACAAATCTTTACTATACTGGTACCGTTATGCAGACGACATTTTACTTTGTTTCAGTAGCACGGATAGACAGTTGAATACATTTTTTAATCACATCAATTCCATCCACAAAATAGAGGAAAATAATTCATTTAATTTCCAAGGGATAACAACAAACACAAAATTTTCAATATTTCAGAAACCATCACACACAGACACAACAATACACAACACTTCAAACCATCCCAAACAGTACAAATTTGCAGCATATCACAGTATGTTACATAGGCTAGTAAGTGTTCCTTAATCTGAAAAAGATTTTAATAACGAATTAAATTTAATAAAACAAATTGCCGTTCATAATGGTTACCCCCAAAGCTATTTTTAAAGTCTACACCAAAACTAACGACAGCAATATCAATTATAAATCATTAACCTACTTTGGCACACCTTTAGAAAAAATTAAAAACTACTTAAACCAATATAATAAAAAAAAAAACCGGTCAAGTGCAAGTTGAACTTGCACAATTAGTGTTCCGTACGTTGATTGTTTTTAAAATAAAAATTTTTGTTAGGGTGGTATAAAATGATCAGTGACTTCACAAAACACACCCCAAATGAGTTTTCAACAAAGTTTGTTTCCAATCTTTATTGAAAAATGGTGACCTCAAATTTTGTTTTTTTTTATATACCAAATAAATTATTAAAGGTGATAATTTTCGTTCAATCTATACCCCGTGGAGAATATTCCAGAATTTTTTCAAAATTTTTTGATCAGTCCTTTTCGAGATAAGGTAGGGGACAGCGATTTTTTTAAAAGTAATACGAAGAAAAGTGTGCGCAAGTATTACATTATATATAGATATATTTTTTACTCGTGTCTTCACAAGCTTTCATTAGACACCACACTCGATGACCTAGTAAAAAAAAAATTTTTTTCACTTCCGACTTCACACCTCTCAAAACGAACCCCTTAACTCAAAATTTATGTTACGGTGATATAAAATGATCAGTGACTTCACAAAAAACACCCCAAATGAGTTTTCAACAAAGTTTGTTTCCAATCTTTACTGAAATCCGATGACCTTGAAATTTTTGTTTTTTTTATATACAATATAAATTATTAAAGATAATGCACTCGTGATAATTTTCGTTCAATCTACACTCCGTGGAGAATATTCCAGAATTTTTTCGAAATTTTTTGATAAGTACTTTTCGAGATAAGGCCCGGGACAGCGATTTTTCGCGAATTTTTAAAAATAATACAAAGAAAAGTGCGCGCAAGTATAATATTATATATATATTTTTTACTCGTGTTTTCACAAGCTTTCATTTGACATCACACTCGATGACCTAGTAAAAAAATTTTTTTTTCACTTCCGACTTCACCCCCCAAAACTAACCCCTTAAGTCAAAATTTAATTCTCAAAACTACATGGCTCTCATGAGGCCATCAATTCCTATATTATTACCAAATTTCACCTTTCTATGTCAAACAGTTTCGGAGAAAATCGGGGGTGTGACAGACAGACAGACAGACAGACAGACAGACAGACAGACACCGAAGTGATCTTATAAGTGTTCCGTACGGAACACTAAAAAAACAATAATTCAGTAGGAAAATTCATAAGAAATGCGAAAGTTAAATAAAACAAAGGTGAAAAATCAGGGGTATATAAAATGAATTGCGGTTCGTGTACTAAGGCGTACATAGGGCAGAAAGGGCGCTCATTTGAAACTAGAATTTCAGAATGAAAACGAAGTTTTCTTAACAACAAAACAGATTCTACATACAGCAATCATTTAATAGAACAGAACCATCAATTTAATGATCAGTTTGAAATATTACATGTAGAAAACAAAGGAAAAAAAGTTAAACTTTTGGGAATGCCTAGAGATAAACCGTTTAAAAAAACACAGGTTTCATTCTAAATGAACAAACAGAAATAAATCGCCATTATTAAATTTATATACCTTATAAAGTTCAGTATGAATTCCAGGAATAACCTAATTAACTATTTTCAGACTAATTGTAAAAATAGATAAGGTGAAATAAAACCGAAATGTTTGTTAGTTGCAATAAGCCTCAAACGAAGTTACCATGTAACGAAACGCGTTATGCAATTTTGTAATAAAAAATGGAAATTTTGACAAATTGTCTTTCATTAGGTTAACATTTTTTTACATCTCTTCTTTTTCTTTATTAATTTGCTTTGGAAACTTTCTTTTTTAACTAACAAAAAAGAAAGACAAGTGTCACGGAGTTGCTATTGTTATAATTAAAATTAAAGTCGTTATAAACGGTAGCTTTAATCTCAATGACATTTTCGAATCGATATTTCTCCAATTCCTTATAGACAAGATAAATGTGAACGTAAGAATACAAGATTATTTATTAGATTTGTATTAATGCAGTTGCTTCCATAAATTTGATTCTATACTATGCATGTTATTGAAGGAACAATCAATGAATCGGATTTATTTTGCGTAGGATTAAAAGTTAAAGGGTGGATGATGAATCACTAATAGACAATGAGGCATAGACCTTTACTAAAAGCTATATTTATAACTATAAATTGGAACAGTAGAGGGTCTGTAGCTCTTGGTGTGTTTCTATTGCTTCTCCTACCTATGGCTTTACTATTTAATCACAATAACTTACTATATTTTTATTTCTTCCTTCCTGTGTTTACCATTTTTTCCTATATTTTATGCATCTTATCTTGAAAACTGTAGTTTCGAGTACTCTAGCTTCTTGAGCACGAATTAGGTCTTCATTCCCTGATATGATAGCAGGAAATCCTAAAATAAGCCTGATAGTTTCCATAGTTTTTGCCTTTAATCTCAGGTTATCTTGACTTAAGTCTTGGCACCATCGACACTGTTTAAAGCAAAATTTTACTTGAACATAAAATAGGCCGTCAATGTCGTACGTCTGGGATACTCTTTTATGAATAAGTTCTGGTCCACTTATTTCACTCATTTTTCGAAAAAAACTGTAAAACTGTTAAAAAACGTAAAAAAACTCTTATAAAAGAGCAATTTTTTTGCATGACTCCAGTTTTATGGCTAAGTAGATAACTTATAAAAAACACACTCTCGTAGTTATTTATAATCAACTAGCCGGGCTCGCGGCTCCGCTCGCGTGGACTTGATTCACTACTATCGTTATTGCTTATTCCTTTTGTTACCCAACGTAATAAAATATCTCCCATTATTTCCCCTTATCTCCCAATATTTCTCCTTATCTCCCATTATCTTTACATAATTTCCATTATCTAAACTTATCTCTGCTCATCTCCCATTATTTCTCCTTATCTCCCATTATCTCATGTTATTTCCCATTATCTAGGCTTATCTCGACTTATCTCGCAATATTTCTCCCTATCTCCCATTATTTCTCCTTATCTCCCATTATCTCACCATAACTCCCATTATCTAGACTTATCTCTGCTTATCTCCCATTATTTCTCTTTATCTCCCATTATTTATACTTATCTCCCATTATCTCACCTTATCTCCCATTATCGAGGCTTATCTCGTCTTATCTCCCATTATTTCTCCTTATCTCCCATTATCTCACCTTATCTCCCATTATCTAGGCTTATATCAAATTATATAGAACATATGTATAAATTTATAAAAACACGTGGATAAGTGGTTCTCGAGTGATAAACGCACTAACGGACAGACAGACAGACAGAGAAACGTTGCATTTTATATATATTATATTCTTTGCTACATGATATTGTTCCATATTTAATGCTTTAGGCAGTGTATTGCAAGAGAACGCGCTACCCAAACTTTTTTCCGACTTCATTCACTATTATCGTCATTGCTCATTCCTTATGCTACCTATCGTAATAAAATATAGCCTATAACCTGGCCGGAGAACATATGTATGTTTTAAAAAAAAAGTACGAAAATCGGATAAGTGGTTCTCCAGTGATAAGCGCACTAACGGACATACAGACAGACAAACAGACTGAGATACGTTGCATTTTATATATATTATAGATGTAATAAAATATATATCGTAACCTGGTCAGAGAACATATGTATGAATTTAAAAAATCACGTAAATCGGATAAGTGGTTCTCAAGGAATAAGCGCACTAATGGACAAACAGACAGAGAGACGTTGCATTTTATATATATTATATATATAGATTATTATTATTATTATTATATAACCTGGCCAAAGAATATATGTATGAGTTTAAAAAAAAGACAGGTAAATCGGATAAGTGGTTCTCGCGTGATAAACGCACTAATGGACAGACAGACAGACAGACAGACAGACAGAGAGACATTGCATTTTATAGATATTATAGATTATAGATATTTTGTGCTACATAATATTGTTCCATATTTAATGGTTTAGGTTGGGTATTGCAAGGGAACGCGCTAGCGGCAAACTTTTTTCCGACTTCATTCACTATTATCGTCACTGCTCATTTCTTATGCTACCTATCGTAATAAAATATAGCCTATAACCTGGCCAGAGAACATATGTATGTTTTAAAAAAAGTACGTAAATCGGATAAGTGGTTCTCCAGTGATAAGCGCACTAACGGACAGACAGACAGATAGACAGAGAGACATTGCATTTTATATATATTATAGATATATAGGGCGAAGGAGTGGGTTGAAGGGGCTAGATTGGAATAACTCATGTTATGTCATTTCTTGAAATGAAATCTAGAAACTAATTTTTCATTACTTCCAATTTAAATGGAAATAGTACGCAGAAGGGACATAAGTTTTTCTAATAATTTAAAAAAATTTTCCGGCTAGATCGTCGTTATTCAACCTTTTCTGAGTAAACTAATATGTTTTTTAAATTAATTATAGCAATATTTCTGTATTAAAATTGAAGTTAAAGTTATTAAGTCGTCTTATTAATAACCGGGGTATCCGTGTATCCATAAACTTTGCTATGTTATTCTATAGTATAATAATTAAGCAATGTTGAAATTATTAAATTAATTTAATAGTAATTATATTATGAATAAATAGAGAGATGTATAATTAACAAATAAATATTTATTAACCAAAATTTAGCTTAATTTTAATATGCAATGCATCTTTTAGTTGTTTACCCATGTTCGTTACAATTAGGCTTATTCCATTCTCCACATAATTTTCGAGTCTTACGTCGTTTTCTAAAATTCCCATTGTAACAAATGCAGCAAGAGCGTATAACTAGTTTTCGTCTAGTCGAATCGCGAGGTATTTAAGAAGTTGAAGGTATAGAACTATCTTGAATTAAATTTGAAATGGGCTTTCCCCTAAGACTCTCAGTTGCGATTCGTGTAGCGAAATGTCTTGTTACCTGATTATTGGGAGTAACGATCTTGAATATTTGTTAAACTTCTTTGATTGTGTTAGCCGATACTTGTTGGAAATTCATAATAAAATTATATAAAAACACCTCTATGTTTTAATTTCCAATATACTTAAAATGACTTGACAATTGTTTCACCATACAATGGCTTCTTCAGAAGTGAATTAGAAAGAAAAATACTGATTATATAGGGCTTAAAACTAGTCTTAATTACAGAAGATTATGTTAATTGTTTTATCATATTATTTACTGACAAAGTTATTTTAAAGATGCAAATATGTGGTACTATTTCAGAGAACTAATAAAGATTAAATGAGGGTGAATGGTTTAAGTTTACCTGTTCGTTTAATAAATAGATTGGAGTTTTTCCGTTTGTTAATTTCAAGACATTCAGGCATATTTAATTTTTTAGATTTATTTTCTTCATGCAGGATTGTGAATGTATCATCAAAATTATGGGATTCATTTATTATATGGGTTGCGTAATGTGAATTTTTTTCTCGTTTTTGTTTAAATAACTATGTTTATGTTCTTTAATGCGTGTTTCAAAAGATCTATCAGTTTGTTCTATGTAGGTTTTAGTACAAGATCCACAATTTAATAAATAAACTCCCGATTTTTTTTGGATTTATTAGATTTGGTTTTGTTATTCAAAATTATATTCCCTAAGGTATTACTGGTTTTAACTACTATTTTATTGTTCTTTTTTGTTAAATGTTTTGAAATTGTTTTAGTTATTTTCCTTGTGTTCGTGAGTGTGCTTTTTTGTCATTAATGGTGGGATAAATTAAAGAGATTGCTTGTTTTAAACGATTTTTTATTCAAGACATTAGTTTGAGTGATAGGAATATGTAACAGTCTACGTATGAAAGAGTTAAAAGCTACTATTTTGCGAGTATAAGGGTGGGATGAACTATTGTGTACAACTGTATCAGTATGTGAAGGTTTGTGAAAAATCGAGAAATCTTGTTTGTTGTTCACTTTTGATATAGATATATGAAATTTATAGAGTTATTGGTTTCTAATTCTAAGGGGAATTTATGTGAGGATGCAAATTATTTAGGAAGTTAAGGAAGATTGTTAGTTGCCTATATGTTCCCGGGAAACAGGAAATGATATCATCAACATATCTATGCCAGTAAACAATATTTTTGCTTATCGTGTTTTGATGGATTTTTAGTTCTAAATGATCCATGAAAATTTCCGCCAGTAAATGGCTTAAAGGATTACCCATTATTATTAATCTCGTTTAATAATTTCGTTTGCTTTATTCTTGATTAACCCATTTATGCCCAGAATTATTTTTTCTTTAAATCTTTATAAATATCACTTATTTTAGTTAAATGGCATATAAATAGACTAAGTAACTGTAAAATAATAAGTTTGAATTAGGAGATTTGATGTTTTGATGTGGGTCGTTTTTGACCCACTTGGGCAAATAGGGTACTATGATCAAATGTATAGCGAAAAACATAAATACTTGTAGGGTGTTGTTATTTTTATCTCCATAAAATCATAAGCCTTTAAACAATAACAAATTTGGTTATAATATTCAAATAGTTTTTTTTTATGAAAATCTACAATACATTTGTCATGTAAAGCAACTTCACACCGGTCACAAGCTTTAGTGGTTTTGTTCTTGCAATGAGCACACCTTCGCCGTGTCTGACTACTCAAAATCAGATGCTGGCCAAGTCTACGAGCGGCCGGACTAACAAGTGTAAGCTTTGGGCCAGTAGCTAAGGGGGGTTTTCCATATTTTTGAAGTACTGATAATACAACTAATCTGCGAAATTCCAAATTGTCAATTTTTTTTCCAAATTTTCGAGCCAGTTTCCAAGCATTATTCATACATACATCAAACGTCCAAAACAAAATAGGAATATACCATTTCTTTCCACGAAAGCCTATTCGATAGTTTGCCACATTGTTGTCCATTTGGTCAACACCACCCATGAACTTGTTGTAACAATGTATCACGTTTGGCTGGGGGATTTCAACTTTTTTTTTCTCTTTTGCAGAATATCTAGCAGCTTGGCGGATAGGTTCTACGCCAAATTCATTTGATAAAATTGTGACCACACTGTTATCCTTCCAACGGACACAAACAATATTATTTTCTTTGTCAATGGCATTATCAAATACGCCCCTTTCCCTTTTTTTCATTTGGAAAGATTGTTGAAGTGGACATTTATCGGTACGGTTTTCTCGCACTGTACCCGTTGCACCAAAACCCATTTCTCCCAACTTACTGATAAGAGTAGTGCTTGTAAAGAAATTGTCGAAGAATAATGAACACTCAAAATCAGGAAAATTAGTTTGTAATAATTTCGCAAAATTCGTTACTACAGATTCGTCTAGTCCAAGTTTTTCGTCAGTCTGTTGAGATTTTCGTCCTTGATACACGTCGAAATTGACACAATAGCCTGACGGAGTTGCTAAAACCCATGCTTTGTAACCGAGACGGATTGGCTTTTTCTCTGATAAACTGTTTACATCCGTTTCGGCCAAAATACGGAATCATGGATTCGTCGATAGACACACAAGAAGTTAGAGGGTATATCTGATGAAATTTTCGTTCATTTCTTCAATCAAAGGTTGTAGCTTTGCCATTTTATCATTCTGTGCTAAGTTGTTGTTATCAGCTGCGTGCAAAAATCTAAATATTTCTTCAAACCGATTTCTTCTCATAGAGTTATAAACCAAAACATTTCGGGCGTCATCTCGTCCTTCCCAAAACATGCGACGTCTGGGAACGGGAACGTATCCACTCACATAAAGAATAGCAATAAAAACCAGCATGTCGTCATTGACAATTTCTAATCTACAATTTTTACTGCCAGCATATAAGACGGTATGTTTTACAAGAAGTTCCAATATTTCCGGATTCAGGAAGAGCTTTATAAAATCCAGAGGTTCGCATTCATCGCCTAATGTCAACACAGGTAAAAGTTCGATATTTGACTGTTTTGTTTTACCTCTATTCAAATCACCTATTACCCATTGTCGATTCTTCCGTGACTTGTTTTGCCTTCCAGCAGATTCTGTTATGTTACTGTCATCATCGTAATTGCTGGCTTCTTCTGTATTGGTTTCCGCTGGCGCTTGAAGCTGCTTTGAGTTTAATCTGTTGGAATCATTACTGTCTTCATCCCCTGAGTCTTCATTACTTTCAAACCCATTATCATCTGGGAGAGTTATATAGATTGCGTCTGGAATAGGATCATCATTGGTTAGTTTTTCTATTTCGTCTAACAACTCAGCCGTCGTCAATGGTTTCGTCCTAAAAATAAGAAAATGTATAGAACATATCTGCCCAACGGGTCAAAAACGACCCAAGCAACTTTTCATGCATTTATTTTACAAATAAAAAAACCTAACCTCCAAAGAAATATTACTTCGCATAATCTGAAATCAGTACAATAACTAATTTGAAAAACAACACAATAAGTAGTCAAATAAGCCACTTACCAGTACGATTTTCTTTCCATGTCACGCTGCAATAATTTATCATTTATTTTTTTCACAAATACTAAAAAAACGAATTCTTAGCACGTTCTGCAATATAGTGCTAATGATGTTTATTCTTTCAACAACTGAATGCAACGATAGGTAACACTTTACACATGCACGTGTATAGGTAGTTGTATAATTAAAGTAGTGGGTCGTTTTTGACCCGTTGGGCATAAATGAGTTAAGAGTCTATGTATTAATTCTACGACTTCATATGGTGGGATACTAGGAAATAAGTTTTGTACATCTAATGATTCTAGAATTTTCTAGTAAGTTAATGTTTTTAATTTTATGTATTAGTTCATAAGTGTTGGATATACTAGATTTCGGTTTAAATTTGCAATGTTGTCGTAGTAAAGGGATCAGTTTTTGTGCTAATTTGACTGATGGTGACGTAACAAAATATACAACTTCTCTAATAGGGAAATCCCTTTTATGCAATTTAATTAGGAAATATAATTTTGGAGTTTGTGGGTTCATTATTGTTAAGGTACTTTTTTCAGAATCACTAAAAATTGTGAGATCTTTCAGATTTACATCTTTAAAATAACTTTGTTAGTAAATAATATAATAAAACGATTAACATAACCAGTATTATTACCAAGCATATTTCTTTCTAATTCACTTCTAGAGAAGCCATTGTATGGTGAAACAATTGTCAAGTCATTTTAAATATATTGGAAATTAAAACATGGTATTGTTTTTATATAATTACTAGCTGGGCCCGCGGCTCCGCTCGCGTGGACTTGATTCGCCTTTATCGTCACTGCTTATTCGTTATGTTTATATTATTATATATTTCAAGGGGCCTTAGAGGCCCATGGCTTGGTTGCATACTTGTCTCCACTTCTTTTTATCTCCTTTTAGCTTTTCCCAGTGCGGGATTCCCATCAACTCCGGATCTTGATTTACTGCCTGAATCCATGAAGATCGAGGTCTACTCTTGCCTCTTCTTCCAACCACTCCTCTTATTACGGCTTGCTTTTTGCCTGTCTTTCTTCCTTCATCCTTGCCGGTGTCCCGACCATCTTAATCGCTGGGTTCTTATGATTTGGCTTATAAGGGGTTTCGTATATAGGCATTTTAATGCCTTCTCCACAGTCCCTCTTCTTTCCTTCCTCCGTAGATTCTTCTCAAAGCTTTCCTTTCCCACACCTCTAACGTCTCCCTTTTCTCTTGCATTCATTTTCCACGTTTTGCATCCATATGTCACCGTGGGTCTGACAACTGTATTTATTCTTTCTTTTGCTTTTCTTGATACATTCTTTGTTTTCAATATTGGATTCATTGCCCCCAAACAACTCTGTCCTTACGCTATTTTTTCTTGTATCTCTGTCCTTTCTTGTCCACTCTCTGTTATTGTTACTCCCAGATAATTAAATTTGTCTACTTTTGCAAACGTATATCTTTTCCCTAAGTTGTTTATTATATATAAACTTTTGTTGTTTTTATTATCCTTCTTCTTTGTAATTTCCATGTATTTTGTTTTTTCCTCATTTATCTTTAGTCCTCTCATCCTTCTCCTTTCTTCTATCCTACTTATGGCTTTTTTGAGGTTCTTTTTGCTCTTGCAGTTACTGCTACATCATCCGCATAGGCCAAGCATTGGCAGGTTTGTTGGTATATCGTTCCATTTGTTTTTATTTCTGACTCCCGGATTATCTTCTCTATTACCAAATTAAATAGACATGTCGACACTGGATCCCCCTGTCTTAATTCTCTCTTCACCTTAAACTTGTCTGATACTTTGCCCTCAACCAACACTCTATTTTCTGTGTCATTCAGGGTCATTCTCACCATGCGAATCAATTTACTTCGAATTTTTAGTTCTTCCATTATCTTGTAGAGTCCTTCTCTACTTATAGAGTCATAGCTTCTCTGAAATCCACAAAGACCAAGTGTAGTGCCAAATTTTGTTTTAAGCTATTATCTCGGATTTGCTTAATCGAAAATATCTGGTCTGTAACCGATCTATTTTTTCTGAATCCACACTGGTACTCTCCCAGAATAGACTCGGCTTTCTCTGCTAGTCTGTTTTTGATAGTCAACACTACTATCTTGTACACGACATCCAATAAGACTATTGGTCTATAATTAGCACATATAGTTTTTTTCTCCTTTTTTGTATATTGGACAAATGAGCGACTCTCTCCAGCTCACTGGCATCTTTTCTGTTTCCCATATTTCTTGCACCAACCGGCATATTTCATTTTCCAGATCTACTCCTCCAGCTTTGATCAGTTCTGCTGTTATACAATTTCCAACCGGGGCCTTATTTTTTTTTGGTTTTGAGTATTTTTCTTATTTCTTCTTTTCAGGGTTTGTTTGTCCCCTCCTGCCCTTCAGTTAATTTTGCTTCCTATTTCTCATTCAACTCATTTTCATCTCCATTTAGTGTTTCTTTAAAGTATTCCCCCCATCTATTCAGTCTTTCTACAAAGCTTACTGCTAAACTGCATCTTTTTTCCATTATATTAGCATTTTGTCTCTGTTTATTGCCTTTGTATTTTATTAAAAAAAAGGGAAATCGAATAAGTGGTTCTTGAGTGCTAAGTAAAGTAATGGATAGACAGACAGACAGAGAGACTTTAAGTTTCATATATATTATAGATTTTGTTGACATATATTACGAGGCATGTTTTTTAAGTAAGTACCGTTTTGCGATTCCGCCGCCGCAGCGATACGGTCGGCGTTCCGCGCATGCGCACTGGTAACCTACATCTCATGTCTACGCACTGACGCCATTACAGTCTGATTCTTCATTGTATACGTTGTTTACTGAGTGTTTAAGATGCCTCCGACAATCGTGAGTCCCGCCGATTGTGAAGTACGGGCTGTTATACGATTTCTTAGTGCTAAAGGCGTAAAACCGATCGATATTCATCGTGAGATCTGTGAAGTTTACGGACAAAACATTATGAGTGATGGAATGGTAAGGAAATGGGTGAGAGCATTTAAAGATGGCCGCACAAATGTGCATGATGAAGAACGGAGTGGGTGTCCTTCGGTCGTTAATGAAGATTTGGTGCAGAAAGTGGACGAAAAGGTGAGAGAAAACAGACGCTTTACAATTTCATCATTGTGCGACTGCTTTCCTCAATATTCTCGTAGTGTTTTGTATCGCATTGTGACCGAGAACTTGAATTACCGGAAATTGTGTTCACGCGGCAGAATTTTACGAGGAGGGTATTCAAAAACTGGTGCCACGTTATGACAAGTGCCTCAATATTCACGGAAATTATGTAGAAAAGTAGATTAAGGTACAGGCTTTCATGTAAAAATAAAATTATAGCGATATCTTTGCACGTCTTTTTTTAATTCCAAAACGGTACTTACTTAAAAAACATGCCTCATAAATTAAGAATTTAAAAAAAATCACGTAAATCAGATGAGTGGTTCTCGAATGATAAGCACACTAACGGACAGACACAGAGACGTTGCGTTTTATATATGGTATATTATATAGATTATTATTATTATATAACCTGGCCAGAAAACATATGTATGAATTAAAAAAAAAACACGTAAATCGGATAAGTGGTTCTCGAGTGATAAGCGCACTAACGGACAGACAGACAGACAGAGAGACGTTGAATTTTATATATTACAGATATTCTTTGCTACATGATATTGTTCCATATTTAATGGTTTAGGCAGTGTATTGCAAGAGAACGCTCTAGCGGCAAACTTTTTTCAGACTTGATTCACTATTATCGTTACTGCTTATTCCTTATGTTATCTAACGTAATAAAATATAGCCTATAACCTGGCCAGAGAACATATGTATGTTTAAAAAAAAAAGCACGTAAATCGGATAAGTGGTTCTCCCGTGGTAAGCGCACTAAAGGACGGACAGACAGACAGAGAGACGTTGCATTTTATATATATTATAGATCTAATAAAATACATATCTATAACCTGGTCAGAGAACATATGTATGAATTTAAAAATCACATAAATCGAATAAGTGGTTCTCGAGGGCTAAGCGCACTAAGGGACAGACAAACAGACAGAGTGACGTTCCATTTTACATATATTATAAATATAAATTATTATTATTACTATATAACCTGGCCAAAAAAAACACGTAAATCGAATAAGTGGTTCTCGCGTGATAAACGCACTAATGGACAGACAGACAGACAGAGAGATATTGCATTTTGTATATATTATAGATTATAGATTATAGATATTCTCTGCTACATAATATTGTTCCAAATTTAATGGTTTATGCTGTGTATTGCAAGGGAACGCGCGGCAAACTTTTTTCCGACTTCATTCACTATTATCGTCACTGCTCATTCCCTATGCTACCTATCGTAATAAAATATAGCCTATAACCTGGCCAGAGAACATATGTATGTTTTAAAAAAAAAAGTACGTAAATCGGATAAGTGGTTCTCCAGTGATAAGCGCACTAACGGACAGACAGAGAGACGTTGCATTTTATATATATTATAGATATTTGGTAAATATAGCTCTTCACCAAGCTGTCGGAAAAATAATCTTCGTTGATTTAGTTTTTTCTGGATCATTTTGTTCTTCTCAAAATATAAAATATATGGCGCAAGAGCAGCAACGTCTAAGATGTTATAAAAAAAATACTAGTGGCCATCTTCTTGTTGATCTCTGTGTTGTGTATCTCCCTAGCATTTAATTCATCGGGTCAACACCAATTTTTGTTTTATTGTAATATTCAATTATTTCTAATTTTTTTTCTTATCTTCAGAAACTGTCATATCCGAATGCATAGTTGATAACAGTATTACTGCTTTAATTTTCTTTTTTTTTGGAATTACATCCAGTCTCACTTTTTCCAGAGTATATTTGTCCAAGTAGAGGATAAGCATTTTCAGAATCCCAAATCCACCATATGTTTATTCCATATTTCGAGGTTTTGATGGAATATACTACGTAAATCGTGTCCTTCCTCGATATAGAATAAGCTGCTCATCAATAGTCAAACTTTCAGATGGTCTGTACAATCGAGATAAATTAGAAATCAGCATGGTCCATATATCACGTATTGGAGCAGCTTTATCTTTTGTGACACGAGTAGCTCTAGTATTAGCATTATCAAATTGTATAAATCGGATAATAGCCCAAATCCTATTAATGCCCATCGCTGCTCAATACAGTGGATAAGGTAAACGAGTAAGCGGTAACAATGGATTTTACCTACTGCGGGTACCCGAGTACCCCGGTTATTAATCGACGTTGAAAATTCCAGTGATTGACAGAAGAGTTAAATTTGTCAAACTAATGAACTTTTTATCTGATGTGTTTATGAAAATAAATTAATTATGCTATTTGTAAATGACCCAGAAATTATCATATTGAAATTTGAAACAAACATTTTCATGGATAATTAAAATTACTTTCATATTAATTCAAAAACTTTAATTTCTCCTGAATAAATACGGACAAATACAAGGAGCGAGAAGGAAGCAAGTAGCCTCATCTGAAACCGCAGAACAATTCAAAATAATGTAAACTTGGTAACTTCTCGGTTGGTAGTTTGCGTTTGCATTTTATAATTAGGCGAAATAAGGGAATAACTATTATTTAGGCCATTTATTTTATTAATGTAATTTTCAGTTGAGATATTTATTCATCGATAAGCGACGAAAAAGTAATAAGGAATGATTTGAATCTGATGAGGTAGTATAGGTCAACCAGTGCTTCATCTCATGAAAGAAAATGTTGCCTCTATCGATACATCTAAAAAAATTCCCATCCCTAATCACAATAGGATATTCCGCCTATTTTAAGTGGCGTATAATTTTCAAATATGTCTGTCTTTGCGTAAAAATTCAATTCGATAAGGGTTATTGAGAAACAAGGCCGTCTCGGGCAGATAGCCATTGAATTGTTACACTTTTTTTTTAGTCTTGACACTGAAGGCTAAAAAAGCGTGTTTGGTTTTTTTCACTTTTTAGACCACTATTAGGTATACTCTACCCCTCCTTCCGGAGGCTAAAGACTAACAGATTTGAAAACGTATTTGGATTCGAAAAATTAATATTCTAGATGGTTGAATTAACGAATTTTCGATGCAAATAAAGTGGATTTTTCTCTGACTTTATATTTAACCAGCAAAACGTTGGCATTTGGATAGTAGATAGAGTAGGATGAGTTGTGTAAATTAATTACTTAGTTCGACTAACTTTGTGGGAAGTTTTATTAGGTTTTGTAGAGTAAAAATATAAAATAGTCCTTTTTGTATTAACATTGATAACAAAATACAAAAATACAACACGCTAAAATTATATATATATCATATTATCTGCAAGGACAATTTCGATCAGAGCAGTTTCAATGAGGCCGAGACTCAGGTCAGCATTACCTCAGATCAAGCAGACAAGTGGGAGCAGTGACTGAGGGAACCCTCAGGCTTGTTGTGAATTTTCAGATGTCAGATCGACGGAATGAGATTCCTGTGCTTGCTAAAAAAAGCTACAGTTTTGGAATTGTGTACGGACAATTAGGGTTGATAAATGTTTCGGCACAATGGATTCCTAAACCCCTTACACAAAGGTAGAAACCGATAAAGAAAGAAATTTCTCAAGAACATATTTTTAGCTAATTGTTACAGGCGACAAGGCTTAGGCATTTTATTGGGACTCTTTCATGAAATAGAAGTTGAACCATACGTATTTATAAGGTCTTTTTATCTCTAAAGAAGGCGTAAGCTTAGTCATCTTCTGAACACTTGTTGGCGACTGTTTTTTTTTTTGACAGTAAAGACTTATTGAATACTTATTGAATTTACGAAAAATAGATACACAAAAATAATGGAGATGTCTACGGAATGACCATCTAGCACAGGGGTCAGCAACCTTTTAACTAAGGGGTGCCAGTTTTTATCCATACAACATTTTGCGTGCCGACATAGGTACTTACTACAACTAAAATTAACAAAAATTAACTTAAATTAACTTAAAATATTGCTTTTAGAAGGTTTAATTACAAAAAAATTTTAACATTTTAACAAATAATTTTATTATACTAGTCCTAGGACCTAGTGTGAACCCTGTGCTTGAAGTTCTTTAGAGAGTCTTCTTATATCCGGTTCATGTCTGGTTATTTTTAGTGTCACATGCTTCCGAGTTGTCTGTCGTCAGCCTGCTTCGGTACGGGTTTAAAATCACTCTCATATGGGAAAAAAAGTTGTTTACAGATATAGGATGATCCGAAAGCTGTAAGCATGGCAAACGCTACTTTCTTAAGACAAATAAATTTCTCTGGTAGACTCATCCAAGAACTGAGTATCTCGTTTGAATGGTTTTGGCAGTCACCTTCTAATACCCTTCTTAATTCTACAAATTTCGTGTTCCATAACTCGGAGCTTTTAAATTCAATGTATCAAAATCATTAATGTCCATCCATGAGAAAAGAGATATGTCAAAGCAACTGCTGAAAAAATCCATTAAAACAGGTTTCATTAAAAAAGCGAACATAGGACCATGTTTATCAAAATATTTAAGAATTTCGACCATCGTCGACACTGGATATATAAGTTTTTAAATTTGGAAAATATTTATATGTGTTTGTAGTAATATCGCTGATAAATAAATCTATTTTTAATTTGAATGATTTCCAGGATTCGTATAAATCCAGAACTGTTTTGCCTGAACCTTGTAACTTTAAGTTGAGTTCACTGAGATGATTTGTAATATCAGTAAGAAACATTAACATACAGATCCAGTTCTTATCTTCTAGTTCAGGATAAGCATCCACTTGATTTTTTTCCAACAAGAACGATTTAATTTCGCCTAGACATTGCACAAATCTAGAGAGCACTTATCACGGCTGAGCCAGCGCACATTATTGTGCAATGGTATATCTGAATATGCACTTTCTAATTCCTGCAGAAACGCCTTAAATTTTCTATGGATCAGTGAAGAACGTCCGATAATGTAGTTAACTATTTTAACCACCCTATCCATCACAGATTTTAAACTTCCAGCGGAGATTTTAGCGCACAAACTCTCTTGGTGAATTATGCAATGAAAATTCAAAACGATCGACCCATGCGTTCAATAAGAAGAGAAACAAATCCTTTATGTCTCCCAATCATAGCAGGAGCGCCAACTGTCGTTACGCAAAAATTTTTATTTAAATCAATGCTCCGCTTTTTAAAATGTTTAACAAATTCTGAAAATATATCCTCTTCTCTTGTAGTTCCCTGCAATGGGAGCAGACAAATCAGCTCTTCATACACACTGCCATCATCGAAGTATCGCACAACGATTGCCAGACGGGCAATGTCATTAATATCGACACTTTCAACCAGTGCTACACTAAATACAAAACTCCGTTTGATAGCGTCTCTCTGGTGTTTTTGGACATTTTGTATCATTTCGGTAATTCGTCTCCCGATGATCCGCGCTGATGCCGGTATATCCCTAATCCTGGCAAGTCTTCGAATAAAATCTCGCCAGTACTTAAAAACGTTTGCTTCATAAATTCTCCGTCAGTGAACAGCCTACCCTTTTGTGCCAACGATTGTGCAATTTTGAAACTGCATTCAGTTACCTGATTTTTTCCTTGGTAAACTTTGCTAAAGAATGTTGACTGTTTCTCGTATTGTTTACTTGCTCTTTGTATTGCCTCCCTTTTATCAGCGTTATATTTAAATGACGATTCATGTTTTATCTGGAAATATCGTTGAACACTAGATGTCCGAAAAACTACGCTTTCCCGACATAGGACACAAATGGCCCGATCGTTTTGCTGTACAAATCTGTAATCTGTTGTCCATGAAGTTTGAAATGATCGAACGTCTACCTTCTGTTTCTTCGCGGCCATAACGCAACGTAATTTTAATTTTTAAACTTTTCGACGACTATTGACTGGAACGGATGTTACTTCTATACTAAATGATCCAAACGTGTAGCCGCTTGCTATATATAGAAAAATAATGTTTCCAGAAAATTCCAATAATTAAGTTTATTAAATTTTTTAGAACAAAAATTATTATCTACAACGTGCCTAGAAGTTAAATCTAACAAAAACTAAAGTTCGGCAATATAAAAAGAGTTGCGGCGCGTGTCGGAACGATTGAAGTCAAGTCAAACAAAAAACCGCCTTATAGCGGCTCTTTTGATCTGAATTGAGGACGTTTATTTGTGTTTTTACCTAGGCTTACATTTTGAGGCTTGCCGTCTTTAATATTTGCCGAAATTAAAGCCAAACCAATGCATTCAGTAAAATTATAAATTACAAAATATATGTTTTGTAGTTTTTGGTAATAATACCTAGTGACCTATATAATATATCGCTTTTGTTTGTATCGTTAAAGTAATACTGTATTCGATTATTTACTTAATTTCGAAACATGTCACAGATTACAGAATTAATGTGTAAACTTTGAATAGGTGCCAAAGATGGCACGCGTGCCATAGGTTGCCGACTTCTGATCTAGCACTTATAGCAGACAACTAAAGTAATCACCATTTATGAAGTCACGTGTGGTAATTTGAGAAAGATAAACAAGGGCAAATGCTCTTGAGAAATTTCTTTAATCGCCGGTTTTTGCAATAGTGAAAGGAAGTTGGAAACCCATTGCGTAAGAACTTTTTTCATCTCTAAATCATCGTGCTCAATCTTGAAAACTGTATTTTTGGATAGTCCAGCTTTTTTAGTAAGCACTGGGTTTTTCATTCGCCAATCTAACAGCAGCAAATCATCGACAAGCCTGATATTATTCTTAATTCTTACTACAACCCGTCTCAAGTGACGATGGCCGCTTGAACACTCCCAAAGCGGGGCATTCTAGCACGTTGCACTAATAGAGTACAACAGTATAAAAGTTTTCAACTTTAAAATATTTTTAGTAAATATATTTTACCTAAAATTTCTAGAATTTACATTATTCTTTCTGACAACTTATAACAAATTTTTTAGGCAATTTCACTTAAACTTACTTCCTGTATTAAGTTACATTAAGGAGGAAGCTCTAAAATACCAGATTAACAAAATAAATTTACTGTATACATACATTTCAGCTCTACTTAAAGTAAACTTCAACATACAAGTGTGTGTTCTTGTAGAATCCATTTAAACAGTTACTTTAAGTTATTAGTATTACAAATTCGAAATTAAATTAAGAACTGCTTGGCTTTATAGGAAGTTTTACCGAAAATTTGTAAACGATTTTGTAGAGTCAGATAAAAATTCCTCTACTTCATGCCTTAGCCTTCAGATATACAGTCAGTCCAAAAAGTCTCCATACACCATATGCTTTCTATACTATTTTTCTGTTTTGTTTAACTAATTAATTGGAAATATGAGAAAACATGTTTAAATTAATATTTCAAACTTAACCGACGAGGATTAATATTAAAACCAACTACGGAACATTTTATTTAGAAGTTACACCATTGTTATAAAAATTTACACAAAATTAATGTCAGAAAAGTATCCATACTCTTAACAATTACCAATAATAGTTTGACGGAGTTTAACGGAAAATAACAACTTCGTTTAAACTAATATTTCTGGGAACCGCCGCACAATGGGGCGAATGCGTTATTTTTCGGTAATTTGCTTATAACTTCCACATTTGTTATTGGAATGACTTCAAACTTAATACACATAATGTACGATTAATATATGTTCAGTATATGAAATAAAAATCATACTGTATACTGTTATCGCGTGCGCGATAAAGCGTAAAGATGATTATTTAAAAATACTAGACAACAAATTGAAAAATTTTTCGATTACATGAGTGCGAATAGTCATTTTCAATGTATTTTTGCCTCCTGAACACGAATCCGTTGTCCAAATTTGGCTACCGCGTCGTAATTTTGAGAAAAATGACGGAAAATTTAAAAAAAAAAAAAAAAAAAAACGACGGTTTCAAGGATTTTCATAACATAACACAGGCACAAATATTTTTCTCATAAATTTCGTTAATACTACGCGTAAGTATCAACATTTAGCTTTAAAATGCATTTTGTTTTGTTTTGGGCAAATGACCGAAAAATGTCGCATTTGTCTCACTATAGCGCGCGTTGTAAGCAAATACTCGCATTGAGATCGAAATTTCAAAGTAGTCAAGCCGCGTTGCCGAAAAGAGGCAACAAGAGTTTAATTGCCTTTTTTTAGAAGTGTATACTTCATAAGAAATGAGGAGTATATCGTCATTTTTTCATTTCATTGGAATATTGCCCGAGAGAATGGCTGAGTGGAAAACGTTAGATCTAGTCGGGGGAACTTTAATGTCCATTTTTTTTTTACCAAAGTTGGACGAAGGGGGATAAAAATAGGATATCTCCGGAAGCTAGAGACTTTGCCCTATCAGATGGTGAAAGCGCCATCTCATTCCACCTCATTCCAGAAACTTTATACATGTTTGAATATTGAAGTAAGAATAATTTTTTGTGTCGAATATGTCAAATGTTTATTAATATATTGTAGCACTCTAATGACGTTACACTAAGATTAATTTGTTGTTTGAAACCTAATAAACGAGTTCTAGTAAGCGTTTAACTCATATTGGTAGTTATGTTGTCCACAGAGAATTTAGAATGTAATTTCTCGAATTACAGAAATTCCAACATTGACGAAAATGTCACACTTCAATGGATAATTTTAAGGAAGGCAGAAGGAATAAATTAGTTATAAACATATTTATGTATGGTTTATGATATATATTAAAAAAAATCGTCAATATTCGAAAAGTACATCTTTAATTTTTTCATCCAATATCCGATTTTTTACGCCGTCGCCCCAATGTGCGCCGTTTGCCTTGATAATCTCCTGTAACCTTTTTGTCACGCTTGCAACCAGCTTTTTAGTAACTTCTGCTGGCATGTTCTCCCGTTCGTTCAATATTCTGTTTTTTAATTATTTTCTATTTGAAACATTATATTTGTTGTTTAAGTTCCTCCGATAAATGCTCGACGGGGTTAACATTGGGTGATTACGGAGGTGTATGAAGCTGCTGTCGCATATTATGGATCATCCATTCTCGCACCAAGTTTGCAGTATGTTTCGAATCATTTTTTTTTGTTCATTTGGGGCCGTTTTTTGCGATTTCGACCTTCAAACGCACCAATAACTTTATATAATATTAGCTATTCATGGTTGGTCCCTTCTCAACATAGCCAGTGAAAATTATTCTATTCGCATCCTAAGATACAGAGGCCAAAACCTTCTCAGCCGACTGTTGTATCTTTGTTCGATTCGGGCGGCTTTCACCAGTATATGATGAGTAACATTTATCAAGCCATTGCTTTGTTCCCATCAAAAAACACTGTTTAATAAACACACGAAATTCGATTTTTTCCATTGTTTTCAAAATATCAAAAGTAGCGTCACTAAAACCACTGTAACTTGTAAATTAATCGTCGAAATGTCATGACATTTTGACATATTTCGTTTGAAGGTTGGTACTTCTTAAAAATCATATGGACTTTTTGAAAAGGGCGATATCAATCTCAAATCGAGTACTGATTTTACCGCTTGTTTTTGCTAGTAAAGTACTGATGAAAATATCCGACCAATATTTTGTTTTATACTCAATTTATTCAAAAAATTAAATTTCATAGTTATCATTACATATTATCTAGACCGGACCTAAATGACATTGCCGAACAATATATATTATCCGAGATTAAGTAAACTGTTTCAGGATTTTTTCCGATCCATTTGTTCTTTACAAAGAAAAGTGAAAAAATAAAGGCATTAGATTCAAGTAAGTAGATCACAAGTCAAAAGAAAATAGGAAATTCGAAAAGTAAGGCTTTGTGTCACTGTCGGAAAACGAATGACCCGACAAGAGCGTTAAGAAAAAAATTTCCAATTCACTAAAGAAACCTCTTAACATAGATTATTTTTTATTTAATGATTTTTTATGTTTATTTATTATATAGTAAAGTTTTTTTTATTATTTTAACTTGTTCTTTGGGTAAAGAAGAGTTTTTGGCATTTTTTTAGCCTCCCTTCCCACTCCTCCCCCTTAAAACCTCCAAAAACAACATTTTTTCATTTATTTAGTTTTTTTCTCCGATTTTTCTTAACGATTCATCTCAAAAAAAAATTGTGATGGTAGGGGAGCATCAGGGCAACAATTAAGTAACATCACCAGCCTTCTAAAAAAATAATGAAATTGAAAATTTTTAAAAACTGACTACTAAATTTGTGTTTTTTAAAAAATCACATTTTTTTTCTCAATTTAACACCCCACCCAGAATTTTTTTTTGCCATTTTAACGCACCATTAAATACAAAAAAAATTTTTATCATCAAATTCGGATTCTATGGAAAATTTTACAAAAGAAACTCATATCTGTATGCATCCTAATGTTTTTTTCTAGTGAAAGGAAAATTAATTCGAATTATTTAGCACTAGCCCTTTTTTTGGCCATTTTAAGGTATCATTGCATTCAGAAAGTACATTTAACCTCAGATTCGGATTCTAGGGAAAATTTTACTCAAGAAACTGATCCTGTATGTATCACAATTTTTTTTTATAGATATAAGGGAAACTTAAATTGCAATTTACAGGGCATTTTTAGCTCTAAATCAGAGATTCCCAAACTTTTTTTTCTCGTAGACCACTTTCAAAATTTTACTGGTTTCGGTGGACCCCCTGCGGCTACATTTCTACCATATTCCCAAAACTCGTCAAAAAATGTGAAGATTAGATCTAACGATGGAAATTTGCGTCGTGGCTGAGTTCCAACCCTAAATTCGGAGTGGTAAAAATAAAAAGAAAAATAATATATTTTCTTGTGTTCTATTTATTAAAATAATATGATTACAGACTTAATAGAATTAAAATTAAACATTAATAACGTACCGTAACTTCAACAATGCAAATCAACAATTAGGAAAAAAATAGTCATAATTTTAATGGGAGGGATGTACTTGATGGATTGATAGCAAATTATCAATATTTGGCTTCAGTTTTGTAAGGAATAACCGCAAATTTCCCCGTTCTGTGATGTTCAATCTGCTCCTTTTTTTTGTTAATAGGTTTGTAACGACACTAAAACTTTTTTCGACAAGGTATGACGAGGGAAAAGCTATCAAAAGTTTTCTCGCAATTTCCACAGCCCAGAATATTTTTAGGGTGTTTCTGCCTGCAGCCAAAATTTTTGATAGCCTTTTTTAAATTTCACCTTCAGCTCCTCATTGGTTCTAAGCTCGAGTGGCTCCTCTTGTAATACCACATTCGCTACTTCCGTTTCATCAAATGGATTTATGATCCATGGTGGTATTTCCATTGTCAGAATATCTTCAAATCTATTTTTGAAGTCATCATGCAGGGCATTTAAATGTTGAACGTATATCTGAATATCCTCATCAAGACATTCTGCCTGTGACAAGTATGGAAACTGGGAAAATTCGGGCCGACTAATATTTTGCTTCATAAATTTCAATTTTCCAAGAAAAGCCGAAATTACACCCTTTGTTTTTATTAAATTTAGGCTGTCCCCTTGTAACTGCAAGTTAACGTCATTAAATTTTTTGAACAAATCTGTCTGCTTTCAATTTGATCATGTTTTCTTTTAAATCTGGATCTTTACTTTCCAGAAACTCTAAAACTGATTCAAAAAGAGAGTAAAATCTTGTTAAACATGCACCTTTCGACAACCAGCGTACTTCATTATGTAAGAGCAATCGTTGGAAGTCTTCATCATTTTCGTCGCACAATTGTGCAAAATAAACGGGTATTCAACGCATTGCTTCTTATTTTGTTAACTGCTTTGATCACAAATTGAAGCGATTGGTGCAATCTATCACTCACATTTTTCGCTACCAGGTGTTGTCGGTGGATGACACAGTGAATTGCAGTTACTCCTGGTATAATCCTTTAAGATGGCTTATAACCAACGATATCGCCCGAAGATGGCAGGAGCTCCATCTACTGCCACCGAAATAATGTTTGTAAATGGAATCGATTTTTCCTTAAAAAAATCACTCAGGACATTAAATATTGATTGGCCTTTAGTGTCCGTCTCCAAAGTTTTCGCGAATAGAAGCTCTTCATGGATTTCTTCGTCCACAACAAATCGAACATATGCCAATAATAATGCTTCATTACCAGGTAAAGTTGACTCGTCCAGTTGAATAGAAAAATGAGTTGTTTGCAGATAATTACACATGAAGCTTTCAATATCAGAGCTCATTTCATCAATACGTCTTTGTACAGTGTTGTTACTCAAAGGAATTCTTTTGAGTACGTCAAATGGAGATTTGTGCAGAACAGTTCTTAAAACCTCTTCAACAGCGGGTAAAATTAACTGTTCTCCGATGGTGTGCAGTTTTCCAGATTTCGATATAAGCAATGAGATATTGTAAGATGCCCGCAAGCCATCATCGTTACTTTGAGACGTTGAAGCGAACATACTGTGCACGGTGGGTCTCTTTTCATATTTTTCCTTCAATGTTTAAAAATATTTTAAATCTTTACCTATTTTATCAGGATGACACCTTCTTAGATGATCTTCGAGCTTCGATGGTTTCATAGAGTCATTGCTCAAAACTTTGTTGCATAAAAAGCATATGGGCAATCGTCGTGTCTGCCTTTGATGGAAGAAAACCAAATTTCAAATAATCAACACTGTACTGACGACATTTCTTCAAATTCATGCAAGATTGCAAGCACAGCACAAGTCGTATTTCGTCCCTTTGCACGTCTGAACGGGTTGCGTTGTGGGTGGGCGGCGCTTTGCAAGTCTCGACGCGCGTTGTACTGAATATCGAATATGCAAGTTTTTACAAGTAACAATCGCTGACCTTCTTAAAGTACACTAGTCAAAAAAATTAAGGGAGCTTTTAAAACAAGGAAATTAATGCTAAATAAACAGGCTATCTGATCCATATGCCGGCCTAACTGAAAAATTTTTTTCAAGCCCGTGGACCAAAAAAAAAAAAATATTTGCAATATTATGTTTTCGCGCTATCCGTTAGGATTGCATGAGAACCGTAGCTTCTAAAAAATTTTAGCCAAAAAATCTGAAAAATAGAATCTTAAAGCTTCAAAATGCTTTTTTTTAAAGTCTCAATACGGCCATTTTTCACCGAAATACAGCCTGTCAAAAATCACCGAAAAATTTGGAATTTTTTTTTGCTTCCTTAATTTTTTTGAGTAGTGTATTATCTGCCTACATTGATAGGTAAAGCCAAGCCAACATTTTTGTTCTTTACTATCGAAATCAGATAAATTTTCGTGGACCTCCACTTACAACTTGTGAACCAATATTTTTTTTTCACGCCAACGTAGACCCCCGTCGAGTCTCCCGTGGACCCCTCGGGGTCCACCTGAACCACTTTGGGAATCACTGCTCTAAATTGACTAATTATCGTTTTTTTGGCTTTAACATACTATTCCCTTCAAAATACATATAACATTCGGACTCAGATTTCGATTCTACAGCCAAAAGAAAGGTGGCAAAACTCAAGTGACAAAAGTATGGCAAAGTAGTAAAATAATTGTAAAACTTGTTTTAAAAAATTAAAAAGTAAAAGTCGCACGGTTAAAAATACTTAATGAATACTTTTATAAAATTTCCCCTAGAATTCAAATCTGAGGCCGAAAGTATTATTTTGAAAGGAATTGTACGTTAAAAAGGCCAGAAAAGCGATAAATAGTCAATTTAGAGCTAGAAAAAAAAAAAAAACCGGTCAAGTGCAAGTTGAACTTGCACAATTAGTGTTCCGTACGTTGATTGTTTTTAAAATAAAAAAAATTTTGTTAGGGTGGTATAAAATGATCAGTGACTTCACAAAACACACCTCAAAGGAGTTTTCAACAAAGGTTGTTTCCAATCTTTACTGAAAACTGGTGACCTTGAAATTTTGTTTTTTTTTATATACCAAATAAATTATTAAAGGTAATGCACTCGTGATAATTTTCGTTCAATCTATACCCCATGGAGAATATTCGAGAATTTTTTCAAAATTTTTTGATCAGTACTTTTCGAGATAAGGTAGGGGACAGCGATTTTTTAAAAGTAATACGAAGAAAAGTGTGCGCAAGTATTACATTATATACGAGTATATATATATATATATATATATATATATATATATATATATATATATATATATATATATATATATATATACATATATATATATATATATATATATATATATATATATATATATATATATATATATATATATATATATATATATTTTTACTCGTGTTTTTACAAGCTTTCATTGGACATCACACTCGATGACCTAGTGAAAAAAAATTTTTTTCACTTCCGATTTCACCCCTCAAAACGAACCTCTTAAGTCAAAATTTATGTTACAGTGGTATAAAATGATCAGTGACTTCACAAAACACACCCCAAATGAGTTTTCAACAAAGTTTGTTTCCAATCTTTACTGAAATCTGATGACCTTGAAATTTTTGTTTTTTTTATATACCATATAAATTATTAAAGGTAATGCACTCGTGATAATTTTCGTTCAATCTACACCCCGTGTAGAATATTCCAGAATTTTTTCGAAATTTTTTGATAAGTACTTTTCGAGATAAGGCCCGGGACAGCGATTTTTCGCGAATTTTTTAAAAATAATACAAAGAAAAGTGCGCGCAAGTATAATATTATATATATATATTTTTTACTCGTGTTTTCACAAGCTTTTATTTGACACCACACTCGATGACCTAGTAAAAAAATTTTTTTTTCACTTCCGACTTCACCCCCCAAAACTAACCCCTTAAGTCAAAATTTAATTCTCAAAACTACATGGCTCTGATGAGGCCATCAATTCCTATATTATTACCAAATTTCACCTTTCTATGTCAAATAGTTTCCGAGAAAATCGGGTGTGACAGACAGACAGACAGACAGACAGACAGACAGACAGACACCGAAGTGATCTTATAAGTGTTCCGTACGGAACACTAAAAATGGCCTGCAAATTGCAATTTAATTTTCGTTTATGTCCATAAAAAAAACTCGGATACATACAAAAATTAGTTTCTTGAGTAAAATTTTCCGAAGAATCCCATTCTGAGGTTAAATGTAGTTTCTGAATGTCCAAAACAAGGGGAAAATAGTCAATTTAGTGCTAAAAATGATCTTAAATAATTCGAATTAACTTTTCTTTCACTAGAAAAAAAAAATTAGGATGCATGCAGGAGTTTCTTTTGTAAAATTTTCCATAAAATCCGAATTTGATGCTAAAAAAAATTTTTGAATACAATGGTACCTTAAAATTGCAAAAAATCAGAAATATTCAATTTTTAAGGGACCGCATCCCGAGAAAAAGATTTTTTTCTGGAGGTGTTAGATTTGGAAAAAAAAAGATTTTTTAAAGAACCCAAATTTAGTCACCCATTAAAAGTTCAATTTTTAAAATTTTCAATTTCTTTCAGAAAGCTGGTGAGGTCACGTGACACCAAAAATGTTACTTAGTTATTGTCTGATGCTGCCCTACCATCACAATTTTTTTTTGTGATGATTTGTGAAGAGAAACCAGAGAAAACTATATAGATGTAAAAATGTGGTTTTAACGGGGAAGAGAGTGGGGGCGAAAAAATACCAAAAAATCTTTTTTACCTGAATGATAACTTAATCCAAAAGAGTGGTGAGATATTAATCAAAATAAAGGTTGACAAAACTTCAAACGCTACAACTCAAAACGGGACAATTCACTCTACATACTCTTTATGTTTAAATTGAAAATATTTACTTTTATTTAATAGTTCCCTTACCGCTGGTAGTAAAATTATGTTAACGGATGACAATCTTCAAAAATGTTGAAATAATGTGACAAATGTAATGTTAGTGACATGTAAAACCATGTTGTGATTAATCGTTGCCACCTGATAAGCATAGGAGGGATCTTTTCCCTAAAACCCGTCTCGATGTGTATACCGCCATTTTTTACCGACCTAAAGGCCAACCGATTATTATAAAAAAACCTTTTTCTAGAAACACTAAATTCTAGATGCGTTTTAATATTCACGTCGGCAATGCAAAGGCCGAAGTCTTGTAACCGGACAAACCTATATCTTTATCAGAATTTATAGCGGATTGTATACAATATATGCAAAGCTCCGGTTTGCATGTAAATTTAAATTTATGGCCTCGGTCATCTCTCTGTCTCATTGCCCACTAGTAATTTCCCGTCAAATCTTAAGAGAACGTATTACTGAAAGACGATGTCAAATATTTGAAATAAACACTTATGTTAGTCCTAAATTTACACTATATTTTGTGTCTTATGACAATTGTTTCGGTACACAGTACCTTCGTCAGATAATCGGTAACTAGCCGATTCGTTACCAATTATTAGACGAAGGTACTGTGCACCGAAACAATCGTTATAAGACATAAAATATAGTGGAAATTTAGAACTAACATAAGTGTTTATTTCAATTATTATGAATTTCCATCAAATAACGACTACTGCAAATGAAAAAATCTCTTTTTAAATTGAATATTGTTGATAACACAGCTCCACAAAAAAAAAGTGGGGTATACTTTTGATGCGATATATCAGATCCGTAGTATTTTTGCCCGCTGATCACGAATCTGACGTCAGAATATCGCCATCACATCTCAATTTTTTTCTAACCTCAAAAAATAGATAAAAATTAGTAAAAATTAAGAAAAATATACTCCTAAAAAATTGATTCAAGCTTTTTCATCAATCCAAAGATGTATTAATATGTATTCGGACACGCTAAGCTAATATTCATCGGTTGGATTGAGCCATACAGTTCTGTTTTCTTTCTAACCTCAATAAATCAGACAGATATAGTGCTTCTCGAACGCAAAAACGAATTCAAATTAAAATTCAACCGATCCTTACCAAATTTGGTACACGGGGATTTTTTGGGTCGCTGATCACGAATCTGAAGTTGGATTTGCAAAATTTAAGATGGCAGATGTTTTCGCGCCATTTTGAACGCCGAGAAAATTCATCGGTCGATTTTTATTCTTCTACCTGCATCCAGGGCACCTCCACGTGGTGACGGTGGGCAACGGTGTTACTCCACTAGCCGGCAGAGTCCCTGGATAACGGCTTAGATGCCGTCATGGCAGGTAGAAAAAAGAGAATTACGATGCAGGGACTCGGAAACCCAGTATCGGCGGTTGGTCAGGGTGGGAAAGCGGGCCCGCAGCCGTCGTCATCCAGAGACCGTAGCTCTTCATGTGTGGGTGACTTGGCTCATGTAGAGTATAATGCTACAAGAAAACGGTCTCACGGTACAAGGACTTTTCATAAGTGCGATAAAAACAGTGATTCATTTTGTTATATTTACTGTCAACACGTATTGAGTAAAATGGGGTCACCGATAACGGATAAGATTAAAACCTTATATAAGGATTGTTTTAACATTGAAATACAGCACCAGAGATTGGGTTCCCCACATCATTTGCAGTTCTTGCAAAATAATGTTGTACATCAATAAGAAGGCGATTAAATATTCCAGATCAGCAATATGGAATAGACCATACAGTGAAAATGATTGCTACTTTTGTATAAATGTTGTATCTAGGCATAACCGAAAAAATAAAAGCACTATTACTTATAACGATGTTTCGACAGTAACAAGACCAACTAAACTAATTCCGCCTCCTGAACCACTTGATGCTGATGTTATGGAAACAAATGATTTCACCTTATCAGTTCATGCCGAAAACATTGAGACTGTCGAAAAAGATTCAAACACTGTTACTAATGAATGTTCTAGTGACAACCTATCATATACTAGTGACACAGATAAAGAATTTCTACCATACAACCGTAAACCAGAACCAATACTCGTATCACAGTCAGAACTTAGTGATCTAGTCAGATATTTAGGCTTATCCAAAGATGGTTCAGAGCATCTTGCTTCCTTTTTAAAGAAAATACATTTACTTAAGCCAGAAGCTACGATTTCTTATTATAGAAACAGAGATGAAGAATTTCGAAAATATTTCACAATGGACGAGGAATTGTCACTTTCATATTGTATCGATGTAAAAGGTCTAATGGATGAATTTCAAAATAACTCATACGATCCTGAAGAATGGAGACTGTTCATTGATTCTTCTAAACGGAGCATTAAGGCAGTTTTGCTGCATAATACCAACGTTTACGCTCCCATTCCGATTGCTCATTCCACAGTTATGGAAGAGCAATATGAAAAAATGAAGCAGGTTTTGATAAAAATAAAATATGCTGATCATAACTGGAAAATTTGTGGAGATCTGAAAATTGTAACAATATTGCTTGGCCAACAGTCAGGGTTTACACTTTATCCCTGTTATAAATGTCTGTGGAATAGCAGAGACAGGGAACGTCATTATAAAAAAAAATTTGGCCAACAAGAGAATCGTTCACTCCTGGTGAAAATAATGTATTGTTTCCACCATTGGTAGATCCAGGAAAAGTTCTTATTCCCCCGCTTCACATTAAACTTGGACTTATGAAGCAATTCACGAGAGCATTAGATACAAACGGCCCATGTTTCAAATATTTGCATAAAAAATTTTCTAAAGCTAAAATTAAGGCAGGCGTATTTGACGGGCCACAAATAAGAAAATTGTTTCAAGACTCATTATTTGTTACTAAAATGAATAAAGTTGAAAAAGCTGCTTGACTTAGTTTTAAAGAAGTCGCAACAAACTTTTTGGGAAATAATAAAAGTCCTAAGTACAAAGAAATAGTCGAGAAAATGGTAAAAAATTTTCAAACATTAGGTTGCTTAATGAATCTAAAATTACATTTCCTGGACTCCCACATCGATGATTTTCCAGGAAATCTTGGTGACTACAGTGAGGAGCAAGGGGAACGTTTTCACCAAGATCTGAAAATCATAGAAAATCGGTATCAAGGACGATGGGATGACTATATGCTAGCGGACTATTGCTGGTCGCTAAAAAGAGAAACAAGTCCTCAAAAGCGTTTGGGCAGAAAGCCTTTGAATAGGTCATTCGCGGAAAAAGAACAAGATACAGCCAAAAAAAGGAAAGTTAGGCGCGGGTCTAACCTTCGCAATTCTAGGGCTTAAGGGTCTACTAGTTGAGAGTATATGGTTTAAAAGTCCTGGTTTTGAGTTTATTGGGTCTCATTTTTAAAGTTACAGGGTTATTGAGGTCTATTTTTTGAGGTTACAGGGTGTGGGAGTCTAAGGTTTCAGGGTTTAGGGTTTAAGAGTATCAGGTTTGAGGATTCCCCAACTGTATACCAAATTTGGTAGGAATCGGTTGGTTTTCAAAAATTTTGTCCGCCATCTTGGATCCGCCATTTTGAATTTTGCAAATCCGACCTCAGATTCATGATCAGCAACCCAAAAAACCCCCGTGTACCAAATTTGGTAAGAATCGGTTGAATTTTAATTTGAATTCGTTTTTGCATTCGAGAAGCACTATATCTGTCTGATTTATTGAGGTTAGAAAGAAAACAGAACTGTATGGCTTAATCCAACCGATGAATATTAGCTTAGCGTGTCCGAATACATATTAATACATCTTTGGATTCATGGAAAAGCTTGAATCAATTTTTTAGGAGTATATTTTTCTTAATTTTTACTAATTTTTACCTATTTTTTGAGGTTAGAAAAAAATCGAGATGTGATGGCGATATTCTGACGTCAGATTCGTGATCAGCGACATAAACTATAGTGGAAATTTAGAACTAACATAAGTGTTTATTTCAATTATTATGAATTTCCATCAAATAATGACTACTGCAAATGAAAAAATCTCTTTTTAAATTGAATATTGTTGATAATAATTACATTATTTATACATTTGGTGAAAGTTTTATTTCCAAATTCGTCCGCAGCTTGACCTCATGAGCCCGCTATATTTCCAATTTATGTCCATTTTATTTTTTCCTTGTGTTCTCTTTGTTTTTGCAAAAAAGTAGTAACAAGTTTTTTTTATATTCCTCAATGGAACACATAATTCAGATTGTAGTAAATGGGCGCCTCAAAAACAAATTACTGGAGTTCAGAGAATATCTTATACTGTGGCACTGGTGCCATGTGCCATGTTTAACATGAATTGTTTAGTTATTTTACTAGAAAAATTTAACCATTCTCAATTTAAACAAAGCATATGATACTGCAGGAGCAAATTATGTTTGAAGTTCATAGATTTAAAAACAATTATTCACTAAAAGAAATAACAGACACAAACAATTTTCTATCACATGACTATCATTCTTTAAACAAATTATTTAACTTTCATTATAATATCATGATCGACAGAACGACACGGTGTAAATATACTCAACTACTGCTATCTATATCTGTAATATATATAAAATGCAACGCCTCTCTTTCTGTCTGTCTATCCGTTAATGCGCTTATTACTGGAGCACCCCTTATCCGATTTACGTTTTTTTTTTTTTAAAAAAAACGTACTCGTACATATGTTCTCTGACCCGATTATAGGATATATTTTATTACGTTAGGTAACATAAGGAATAAGTGAATTAAGTCAGAAATAACCGGTCAAGTGCAAGTTGAACTTGCACAATTAGTGTTCCGTACGTTGATTGTTTTTAAAATAAAAAATTTTGTTAGGGTGGTATAAAATGATCAGTGACTTCACAAAACACACCCTAAATAAAGTTTGTTTCTAATCTTTACTGAAAACTGGTGACCTTGAAATTTTTTTTTTTCTATACCAGATAAATTATTAAAGGTAATGATAATTTTCGTTCAATTTATACCCCGTGGAGAATATTCCAGGGTTTTTTCAAAATTTTTTGATCAGTACTTTTCGAGATAAGGTAGGGGACAGCTATTTTTCACGATTTTTTAAAAGTAATACGAAGAAAAGTGTGCGCAAGTATTACATTATATATATATTTTTTAGTCGTGTTTTCACAAGGTTTCATTTGACACCACACTCGATGACCTAGTAAAAAAAATTTTTTTTCACTTCCGATTTCACCCCTCAAAACGAATCCCTTAAGTCAAAATTTATGTTACGGTGATACAAAATGATCAGTGACTTCACAAAAAACACACCCCAAATAAGTTTTCAACAAAGTTTATTTCCAATCTTTACTGGAAATTGATGACCTTGAAATTTCTGTTTTTTTTTATATACCAGATAAATTATTACAGGTAATGCACTCGTGATAATTTTCGTTCAATCTACATCCCGTGGAGAATATTCCAGAATTTTTTCAAAATTTTTTGATAAGTACTTTCTGAGATAAGGCGGGTGGACAGCGATTTTTCGCGATTTTTTAAAAATAATACAAAGAAAAGTGCGCGCAAGTATTACATTATATATATATTTTTTACTCGTGTTTTCACAGGCTTTCATTTGACACCACACTCGATTACCTAGTAAAAAAATTTTTTTTCACTTCCGATTTCATCCCCCAAAACTAACCCCCTAAGTCAAAATTTAACTTTCAAAACTACATGGCTCTGATGAGGCCATCAATTTCTATATTACCACCAAATTTTAACTTTCTATGACAACAGTTTCGGAGAAAATTGGGTGTGACAGACGGACAGACAGACGGACAGACACCGAAGTGATCTTATAAGTGTTCCGTACGGAACACTAAAAAGTTTGCCGCTAGCGCGTTCTCTTGCATTCCACTACTTAAACCATTAAATATGGAACAATATCATGTAGCAAAGAATATCTATGTTATATATAAAATGCAACATCTCTCTGTCTATGTATCTGTCCGTTAATGCGCTTATGACTTGAGAACCACTTATCCGATTTACATGTTTTTTTTTAAATTCATACATTTGTTCTCTGGCCAGATTATCTATAATCTTTTATAATATATAAAATGCAACGTCTCCCTGTCTCCCTGTCTGTTTGTCCGTTAGTGTTATCACTCGAGAACCACTTATCCGATTTACGTTTTTTTTTTTTTTTATTTGTACATATGTTCTCTGGCCAGGTTATCTATAATCTTCTATAATATATATAAAATGCAACCTCTCCCTGTCTGACTATCTGTTTGGTCGTTAGTGCGCTTATCACTCGGGAACCACCTATCCGATTTACGTGTTTTTTTTTGAAATTCATACCAAAAACAATCTATATAATATACACTCCTGAACAAAATTAACGCAACAATATATTAAATCATACAAATCTCTATAATGGATTAATTTTAATAATTTTTTATGAACATTGGTTACACTAAAAGTTAGAAAAAACTTATTCGGATACTTTAAAAGTGAATTAGCTACCAAATTTCTCTATAAGATTCGAATTAAAATTATTCTTAAGACCTAATAACAAAATCGTTGAAATTATGTAATAATGAAAAAAATAAACTGGGACACTAGTAGCAAAATTAATGGTGTAACTGGGACACTAGTGGCGTGTGTTGCCTCCTCTACTTCGGATGACAGCGTTTATGCGCCTAGGCATGCTTCTAATTAAATTTTGGATAAAATCTTGAGGAATTTGCTCCCATTCTGTGATAACTGCATTTTCAAGTTCCTTCAGGTTTCTAGGTGCAGGTATATGACGTTTCACATTTTTCTTAAGGTGATCCCATACATGTTTTATCGGATTCAGATCCAGGCTTTTTGGTGGCCATTGCATAATCGATATATCAACTTGATTAAGATAATCGACTACCTCCCTAGCCACGTGAGGTCGAGCGGTGTCTTACATAAACAGGAAATTGGGCCCCACAAAATGACCGAAAGGCATCACATGTTCTATTACAATATTCTCAAGATAGTAGTCAGCATTCATGGATCTCGTACGGACAGGAACTAACTCTGTGCGAGCATCAAAGCAGATGCCACCCCAGAACATAACAGAGCCACCGCCGAATGGAATCCTTGCAGAGATATTGCAAGGAGCAAACCTCTCTCCTGGTCTTCGCTATACTCGCTCACGACCATCTGGATGTTTTAGACTAACCCTAGTTTCATCTGTGAAGAAAACTTGTTTCCAATCATCCACAGACCAGTTTCCGTGATTTCGAGCAAAACGTGACCTGGCAACTCTTTCTCTCTAGTAAGCAAGGGCGCAGTGGCTGGTCTCCTACTGTTTAATTCAGCTTCATTTAACCGTCTTCTAACTGTTTTAGAAGAAATTGTGACATTGCGAACAGCTTCGAGTTCGTTTCTTATTATAGAATTAGTGACAGTCCTGTTTCTTAAAGCATATTGTCTTATAAAACGTTCATCTACGTCGCTAGTGCATCGTTTTCGCCCTTGCTCTAGCTTTCTAGAATAAGTTCCTACTTCATTCAAGCGTCTTACCATACGACTTATTGTGGAACGATGTTTGCCTAACAAATTGGCAACATAACTCTGACATTATCCCTCGTCCAATGAAACTGAGGCTCGCACTACCTCGTGCTCAGTTAAATTCCTTGTTCGATTCATTTTTTCTAATTCTTCGGGTCAAAAATAAAACAGTCTACCACAAAAACGTATTACTTTGAAAAAGGGAACAATTTATAAGCTTACTTTTAAAGAAAATCTATCGCATTATTACAGAAAATTGTTTATCTTCTAAAAAATTCTTTAAAACTGTAAATCTAAACGAATTGTTTTGATTTCTGTCATGAACAACGAAACAAAATATGCATAGCCTACTGTTCAAATACTCGATAAACTTTAAAACTGACATAAGAAAAAGATAAATTAATTTTCAGATTGTTGCGTTAATTTTGTCCAAGAGTTTATATGAAACGCAACGTCTCTCTGTCTGTTCGTGTACTTATCATTCGAGAACCACTTATCCGATTTACGTGTTTTTTTTTTAAATTCTAACTCAATTTTTATCAAAAAAATCTAAAATATATATGAAATGCAACGTCTTCCTGCCTGTCTGTCCGTTAGTGCGCTTAGCACTCAAGAACCACTTATCCGATTTACGTGTTTTTTTATAAAATACATATGTTCTATGATACGTTAGGTAACATAAGGAATAAGCAGTGACAATAATAATGAATCAAATCCACGCGAGCGGAGCCGCGGGCACGGCTAGTCCAGGATAAAACTTTAAAAAAGACTGAGCAGGGCAGAAATACGATTTAGACTCTAGAAAGTAGAAGATAAAAACATAGTATTACAAAATTTCTAAAGAAAAATTGTCATCCGACATCATAAGTTTGAGAACTAACAACGATAAATTAATATACTTACTAGAGCATAGATTTGGCCCTCTACCCATTATACGAAAATTTTATTTTTACTGCTATTTACCGCAGCAGTGGAGATTAGCTGGATAGAATTTTGGTATGCATTAATTTTGCTGTTCATTGTTTATTGCAACGTAAACCTTATTATATAAATTATTTAAAACTGTTATGGAAATCATATTTACTAGGTAAAAACTAATTAAATATAATTTATCTGTCGGCCAATTAAATTTAACGTAGTTCTTGTCTCTTAAGTACAAAGTTGCTTAACTAGGTCTAAAATTTGTGCTTAGTTTAACCCATTTACTACGATATATTTGAAAAGATATTTTGTTCTCAACGATCTTATTTCTAATTAAGCTTATTTTTTGTTAATAAGTAGCAATTTATTACTTTTAACTAAATATGAGCTACTATCACGTTCTATTAATATTAGTTTTCAGTGTTTTTAACATGAAAACTAGGTTAATTGAAAGAAATAGTTTTTGGTTATATTACTTTAAGAATACATGTACATTTAGGGACATTCTTGCAAACTATATAACTGGCATCTTAGAGTGTTGGTATTTAAAACATTAACAATATCTTAAGTATGCCTGAAATAAGAAAAAAAAATGTAGTGAATTTTTTTTAGTTGATTTAAGGAATTACTCATTCAATATATATATATATATATATATATATATATATATATATATATATATATATATATATATATATATATTATACGAGGCATGTTTTTTAAGTAAGTACCGTTTTGGAATTAAAAAAAGACGTGCAAAGATATCGCTATAATTTTATTTTTACATGAAAGCCTATACCTTAATCTACTTTTCTACATAATTTCCGTGAATATTGAGGCACTTGTCATAACGTGGCACCAGTTTTTGAATACCCTCCTCATAAAATTCTGCCGCCTGACTTGTTAACCACTGTATCACAAATGTTTTGACTTCGTTATCGTCTTGAAGACGCTGACCACCCAGGTGCTTCTTCAAGTGCAGGAACAAATGGTAGTCGCTGGGCGCCAGATCAGGGCTGTATGGAGGATGATCTAGAGTTTCCCATTTAAAAGATTTGATGAGATCTTTGGTCCGATTAGCCACATGTGGACGGGCATTGTCATGCAGCAAAACGATACCCTTACTCAACTTGCCAGGTCTTTTGTTCTGGATTGCACGACGCAGATTGTTCAATGTCTCACAATAAGACGCTGCATTGATTGTCTCATTACGAGGCAGAAACTCCACTAGCAATACTCCTTTTCTGTCCCAAAAAACTGTGCACGTGATTTTGCGGGCAGAAATTGTTTGCTTAAACTTCACTTTTTTGGGTGATGATGAATATCGCCATTCCATGGATTGTTGTTTCGATTCTGGTGTGACGTAGGCCACCCATGTTTCGTCACCAGTAATAATTTGGTCTAAAAAATGTTCACCTTCATTGTACCGCTCAAGGAAAGTCAATGCACTGCCTAAACGTTGGGTTTTGTGCAAATCCGTCAACATTTTTGGAACCCAACGTGAACACAATTTCCGGTAATTCAAGTTCTCGGTCACAATGCGATACAAAACACTACGAGAATATTGAGGAAAGCAGTCGCACAATGATGAAATTGTAAAGCGTCTGTTTTCTCTCACCTTTTCGTCCACTTTCTGCACCAAATCTTCATTAACGACCGAAGGACGCCCACTCCGTTCTTCATCATGCACATTTGTGCGGCCATCTTTAAATGCTCTCACCCATTTCCTTACCATTCCATCACTCATAATGTTTTGTCCGTAAACTTCACAGATCTCACGATGAATATCGATCGGTTTTACGCCTTTAGCACTAAGAAATCGTATAACAGCCCGTACTTCACAATCGGCGGGACTCACGATTGTCGGCATCTTAAACACTCAGTAAACAACGTATACAATGAAGAATCAGACTGTAATGGCGTCAGTGCGTAGACATGAGATGTAGGTTACCAGCGCGCATACGCGGAACGCCGACCGTATCGCTGCGGCGGCGGAATCGCAAAACGGTACTTACTTAAAAAACATGCCTCGTATATATATATAATACCTCTTGCGAACCAAACACGCACAGTAGCGTGGGCGGCTGCAAACAGCGAGGGTTTCTCAAGTTAGAAGCGGCTGAATCCTACACTTACCAAGACGTCTTTCCAACGTGGTGTTATAGGGCTAAACCCTTCTCAGATGGATGGATACAAAGAAATACAAAAGGCCGCCGGTCCCCAGCGGTTCGACTAACCCTGACCAAGGCAGCGGCCAGACAAGTTACCAACGAAGGATGCTAAGAATCCTTGGCATAGATCCGGCTGTCAACTATATATAGCTACTTACAACGCTAGATCATTAAGAAACGAGGAAAGGCTGATTGAACTAGAGTACGAACTCAACAAGATAAAGTGGGACGTCCTAGGAATATCGGAAGTAAGAAGGAAAGGAGAGGACTGCCTAAGGCTAAATTCGGGACATGTCCTATTTTACAATGGAAATGAACAAATCAATAACGGCGTCGTAGGAATCCTGATTCATAAACCCTTAACTCCTAAAATACAGACACTGAAAGTAATATCAAACAGGGTAATATACACCACCATAAGAATTACTTTCAACATAACGATAAAAATAATCCAAATTTACGCACCGACAAGTAGCCACGATGTCAGGTCGAAACATTGTATGAAGAAATAGCACAATGCCTGACAGAAAATAGAACGAAAGACACACTGGTTATAGGAGATTTCAACGCAAAAAATATGGTACACACAGCGAATCAAAATACATTGGCCCATTTGGACTTAGTACTAGGAATGAGAGAGGTAATATGCTGGCTAACTACTTAGAAAAAGAACAACTCTACGCACTGAACACCTTTTTTTTAAAAAAAAAAACGAATAAAAAGTGGACCTGGATGAGCCCAGTAAAATTAAGAATGAGATAGACTACGTGCTAACATACCACAAGCACATAATGTCCTTAGTTCCTTCGCCAATGGCAGTGATCACAGACTAGTAAGATGCCAAATCCTTATAAATGGAAAGTAGAAAGAACCAGGAGATTTGGTAACAAACAAAAACCATCAGATGCGAGCTCACTGAATGAACACAAAGATGACTATAAGAGACAACTAACAGAACAATTAACAAAGGGATCATCAGAGCTTCATGAGCATATAGATGAAATGAATTGAAGACTGACAAAATTGATAAAAGAAACGGCAGCAAACCACATGACATTAAAGAAACAAAGGAAGGAAAAATTGACACAAAAAACAAAACTATCGGAGAAACGGAGAGAACTAATAAGCTCGAATAAAAGAAATACGGTGGATTATGCTAAAACCAACAGAATTGCAAGAAGAATGGCAAAACAGGATATTAGAGAACATCAGGAGAAATAGATAGGAAAACTGACATAACAGAATAGGGGTTTGAACATATTCAAAAAGGAAAAATTACTCAGAAGGGAGATTAACAAACTAATAGACAAACACGGAAACCCTACAAAAGAAAGACCACAAATACTTAAAGTGGCAGAGACATTCTATGCAGATCTGTACGGGTAGAAAGCTAATGAGGAAATTCTGAAAAGATCAAGAGAGTACAACCGAAGGATGCTTAATATCGGTTCCGAAGATCTACCAGACATCGAAGTTGAAGAAATTGAAAAAGCCATTAAAAATGGAAAAGCTCGTGCGGCTTTTCCATTTTTAGTGTTCCGTACGGAACACTTATAAGATCACTTCGGTGTCTGTCTGTCTGTCTGTCACACCCCGATTTTCTCCGAAACTATTTGACGTAGAAAGGTGAAATTTGGTAATAATATAGGAATTGATGGCCTCATCAGAGCCATGTAGTTTTGAGAATTAAATTTTGACTTAAGGGGTTAGTTTTTGGGGGGTGAAGTCGGAAGTGAAAAAAAATTTTTTTTACTAGGTCATCGAGTGTGGTGTCAAATGAAAGCTTGTGAAAACACGAGTAAAAAAAATATATATATAATATTATACTTGCGCGCACTTTTCTTTGTATTATTTTTAAAAATTCGCGAAAAATCGCTGTCCCGGGCCTTATCTCGAAAAGTACTTATCAAAAAATTTCGAAAAAATTCTGAAATATTCTCCACGGGGTGTAGATTGAACGAAAATTATCACGAGTGCATTACCTTTAATAACACAGCCCCACAAAAAAAAAGTGGGGTATACTTTTGATGCGATATATTAGATCCGTAGTATTTTTGCCCGCTGATCACGAATCTGACGTCAGAATATCGCCATCACATCTCAATTTTTTTCTAACCTCAAAAAATAGGTAAAAATTAGTAAAAATTAAGAAAAATATACTCCTAAAAAATTGATTCAAGCTTTTTCATGAATCCAAAGATGTATTAATATGTATTCGGACACGCTAAGCTAATATTCATCGGTTGGATTGAGCCATACAGTTCTGTTTTCTTTCTAACCTCAGTAAATCAGACAGATATAGTGCTTCTTGAATGCAAAAACGAATTTAAATTAAAATTCAACCGATCCTTACCAAATTTGGTACACGGGGATTTTTTGGGTCGCTGATCTCGAATCTGAGGTTGGATTTGCAAAATTTAAGATGGCAGATGTTTTCGCGCCATTTTGAACGCCGAGAAAATTCATCGGTCGATTTTTATTCTTCTACCTGCATCCAGGGCACCTCCACGTGGTGACGGTGGGCAATGGTGTTACTCCACTAGCCGGCAGAGTCCCTGGATAACGGCTTAGATGCCGTCATGGCAGGTAGAAGAAAGAGAATTACGATGCAGGGACTTGGAAACCCAGTATCGGCGGTTGGTCAGGGTGGGAAAGCGGGCCCGCAGCCGTCGTCATCCAGCGACCGTAGCTATTCATGTGTGGGTGACTTGGCTCATGTAGAGTATAATGCTACAAGAAAACGGTCTCACGGTACAAGAACTTTTCATAAGTGCGATAAAAACAGTGATTCATTTTGTTATATTTGCTGTCAACACATATTGAGTAAAATGGGCTCACCGATAACAGATAAGATTAAAACCTTATATAAGGATTGTTTTAACATTGAAATACAGCACCAGGATACAGATTGGGTTCCCCACATCATTTGCAGTTCTTGCAAAATAATGTTGTACATCAATAAGAAGGCGATTAAATATTCCAGACCAGCAATATGGAATAGACCATACAGTGAAAATGACTGCTACTTTTGTATGAATGTTGTATCTAGGCATAACCGAAAAAATAAAAGCACTATTACTTATAACGATGTTTCGACAGTAACAAGACCAACTAAACTAATTCCGCCTCCTGAACAACTTGATGCTGATGTTATGGAAACAAATGATTTCACCTTATCAGTTCATGCCGAAAACATTGAGACTGTCGAAAAAGATTCAAACACTGTTACTAATGAATGTTCTAGTGACAACCTATCATATACTAGTGACACAGATAAAGAATTTCTACCATACAACCGTAAACCAGAACCAGTACTCGTATCACAGTCAGAACTTAGTGATCTAGTCAGAGATTTAGGCTTATCCAAAGATGGTTCAGAGCATCTTGCTTCCTTTTTAAAGAAAAGACATTTACTTAAGCCAGAAGCTACGATTTCTTATTATAGAAACAGAGATGAAGAATTTCGAAAATATTTCACAATGGACGAGGAATTGTCACTTTCATATTGTACCGATGTAAAAGGTCTAATGAATGAATTTCAAAATAACTCATACGATCCTGAAGAATGGAGACTGTTCATTGATTCTTCTAAACGGAGCATTAAGGCAGTTTTGCTGCATAATACCAACGTTTACGCTCCCATTCCGATTGCTCATTCCACAGTTATGGAAGAGCAATATGAAAAAATGAAGCAGCTTTTGATAAAAATAAAATATGCTGATCATAACTGGAAAATTTGTGGAGATCCGAAAATTGTAACAATATTGCTTGGCCAACAGGGTTTACACTTTATCCCTGTTATAAATGTCTGTGGAATAGCAGAGACAGGGAACGTCATTATAAGAAAAAAAATTTGGCCAACAAGAGAATCGTTCACTCCTGGTGAAAATAATGTATTGTTTCCACCATTGTAGATCCAGGAAAAGTTCTTATTCCCCCGCTTCACATTAAGCTTGGACTTATGAAGCAATTCACGAGAGCATTAGATACAAACGGCCCATGTTTCAAATATTTGCATAAAAAATTTCCGAAATTTTCTGAAGCTAAAATTAAGGCAGGCGTATTTGACGGGCCGCAAATAAGAAAATTGTTTCAAGATTCATTATTTGTTACTAAAATGAATAAAGTTGAAAAAGCTGCTTGGCTTAGTTTTAAAGAAGTCGCAACAAACTTTTTGGGAAATAATAAAAGTCCTAAGTACAAAGAAATAGTCGAGAAAATGGTAAAAAATTTTCAAGCATTAGGTTGCTTAATGAATCTAAAATTACATTTCCTGGACTCTCACATCGATGATTTCCCAAATAATCTTGGTGACTACAGTGAGGAGCACGGGGAACGTTTTCACCAAGATCTGAAAATCATAGAAAATCGGTATCAAGGACGATGGGATGACCATATGCTAGCGGACTATTGCTGGTCGCTAAAAAGAGAAACAAGTCCTCAAAAGCGTTTGGGCAGAAAGCCCATTCGCGGAAAAAAGAACAAGATACAGCCAAAAAAAGGAAAGTTAGGCGCGGGTCTAATCTTCGCAATTCTAGGGCTTAAGGGTCTACTATTTGAGAGTATATGGTTTAAAAGTCCTGGTTTTGAGTTTATTGGGTCTCATTTTTAAAGTTACAGGGTTATTGAGGTCTATTTTTTGAGGTTACAGGGTGTGGGAGTCTAAGGTTTCAGGGTTTAGGGTTTAAGAGTATCAGGTTTGAGGATTCCCCAACTGTATACCAAATTTGGTAGGAATCGGTTGGTTTTCAAAAATTTTGTCCGCCATCTTGGATCCGCCATGTTGAATTTTGCAAATCCGACCTCAGATTCATGATCAGCAACCCAAAAAACCCCCGTGTACCAAAGTTGGTAAGAATCGGTTGAATTTTAATTTGAATTCGTTTTTTGCATTCGAGAAGCACTATATCTGTCTGATTTATTGAGGTTAGAAAGAAAACAGAAATGTATGGCTTAATCCAACCGATGAATATTAGCTTAGCGTGTCCGAATATATATTAATACATCTTTGGATTCATGAAAAAGCTTGAATCAATTTTTTAGGAGTATATTTTTCTTAATTTTTACTAATTTTTACCTATTTTTTGAGGTTAGAAAAAAATTGAGATGTGATGGCGATATTCTGACGTCAGATTCGTGATCAGTGGGCAAAAATACTACGGATCTGATATATCGTATCAAAAGTATACCCCACTTTTTTTTTTGTGGGGCTGTGTAATTTATATGGTATATAAAAAAAAACAAAAATTTCAAGGTCATCAGATTTCAGTAAAGATTGGAAACAAACTTTGTTGAAAACTCATTTGGGGTGTATTTTGTGAAGTCACTGATTATTTTATACCTCTGTAACAAATTTTTTTTATTTTAAAAGCAATCAACGTACGGAACACTAATTGCGCAAGTTTAACTCGCACTTGACAGGTTAATAATTATTTAGAAAATGCATTAGTTCTCTATGACTTGCCACTTGACCTTACAAATCTAACACTCTGTATGGATGTTTTAGAAACGACTAGATATATAGAATTTTAAATTTCTTTCTTTAAACCCCATTTCGGTTTTTCAACAATTTGTCATCCTTAAAGTTACATATAAAATTAGCGCTAACACATAATAATTATTACAGATCGTTAAGGTTTTTTTTTATTTTGAACACATAGACGTTATAAAAGAACTTATTGTTGAAATCGCTGTGCAAAATGGAGACCTGTTTAGATACAAAAACGTTTCTAGAATAACAAATTTAAAGCAACAGAAAGGGGACAATTTTTTACCTGCATAAGAACGTGTGTGTTGTGAACTGAATACCAAATATTAAGATTGATATGGATATAACCCGAAAATATGAAAAAAAAAGGAATGTAATGAATTAAAAGGGGTTTTTACATTCAAATACGACAATTAGAGTCCCCCAATGTTTTTATATTGTTAAAATACCTATTTCTTAAGATTAGTCAAAGTGATGCAGTACTCTTCAAACCTGTAAAGTAAATTTCATGAGATTTTTTTTTATAAAACTGGTTATATGAAAAAGTGCTCTTTAAATGTGAGATAATATTTCCATAGCTAGAAAAAAATATTTCTGAAATTGTGGCTCATGATATTAACAAGTGGAATGCCGATTTTCATTCGACTTTTGTTAATAAAGTCCGGTTGAGAATGTTCAGACAATTTTTACTTATTTTGTGTTATTTGCCCAACAAAATCCATTTGTAACGAAATTTATTTATTTCTTTCAAATTTAAATATTTAACTTGGCACGATGATTAATTTTGCAATTATCTAAAATAAGTTTTATGGTGAGTTAATAGCTATTCATTTCTGCCCTGGTTAAGGCTCGTTGGGAAATTTGTGTAATTTCTTTTTCTATTTTTTGAATTGTTGTGGCTGTTACTTGATGGAAATTCATACCGAATATAATGAAAGACTGATATTGTCAAATTTCCACTTTATTTAGTTTCACTGAAACTGTATGACGCGTTTCGCTATACTATAGCTTCTTCTGATACTTGAATTGTCATTGTCTTTATTGAATTTAAGTTAGGCTATGCCTCTTACTTACATTTATGATAGCTTATATTCCTATACTACTTAACCTAGGTTCTATACAGTAATCCTAATTAACTTAACCTAGGACATTGGGTTTTAATTACATTGGTTGACTAATCTAACTTAACTAGAGCTTAATTCTAAACTTAATCTAGGTTACAATCTTCATGGGGGTGGGGGAGGGCCATCGTCTTCGTCGGATATGGGGTCAGAAGGTCTTGGATAGTGATGGCGGGCGTTGGCGGGCACGTGGAATGCGCTCCTTATGGTGGCGTTTGGGTGTTGTAGCGCCTTTGCGAAGAACTTGATGTTGGTGGACCTCATGTGTGCCTTGATTGTTGGCACATCGAGGTCTCTATGCAATTGACCGTTTCGGACGAACCATGGGGCTCCCGTGATCATCCTCAGGGCCTTGTTCTGTACTGCCTGAAGTTGAGCTCTGCGTGTCTTGGTGAGTTTAGACCAAGTGGGGCAGGCGTGTGTGAGTCCTGCCCTCACGATGGTTTTATAAATTAGCAGCTTGATTTTTGGTTGCAACTTACTGGACCGGCTGATGATTGGGTACAGCTTGCCCAGTAGTTGCTTGGCTTTCCTTGAGGCAGCACAGACCGGGTCTTTCCAGATGGGGTGTTTGTCATACTGGATTCCCAGGTACTTGATGGTGGTTGCCCATTGGATGCGGGATCCCTGGAGCTGGAGTTGTCCATAAGGAGTGCCGTTGCCTTTGGCGAAGACAATGGCCTGTGTCTTACATGGGTTTAGCTGGATCTTCCATCGGTCGAACCAGGGGGCGAGGACGTTCAGGTGGCGCTGCAATCTACTGGTGATGATTCTGTAGCTGCTGGGTTCTGCTTTGATGGCTGTGTCGTCAGCATACAGGAGTAGGGTAGTCTGATCCGTTTTTGGAATGTCGGCTGTGAAAATGTTAAAGAGGTGGGGGGAGAGGACGGAGCCTTGAGGGACTCCGGCTCTAATGGCCTTGACTTCGGAGGTGGCCTTATCGACTCTGACTTGGAATGTTCTGTCAGAGACGAAGGATTGAATGAGTTTGTTAATGAAAAGGGGGTAGCCGTGTCGGATCAGTTTCAGAATGAGGCCTTCGTGCCAGACTCGGTCGAAGGCTTTTGCTACATCGAGAAACACAGCTCCAACTTTGTGACGTTTGTTGAAGCTGTTGGAAATGGTTTGGGCGAGTTTCGTGGTGTGATGGATGGTGCCATGAAGGGGCTGGAAGCCATACTGTTCGTCAGGGACAACACGGAGCGCTGTGGACTTTGCTCTGACGATTTCGAGGATGACTTTTTCAGCTATCTTGCCAAGGCCTGGAAGTAGGCTGATTGGCCGATAGCTGCTTGCCTCGTGGGATGGAGAGCCTGGTTTTTTGATCATAATGACCTCAGCTTTTTTCCAGTAGAGTGGAAAATAGCTGAGTCTCAGTATGCTGTTAATGATATTGGTGGCTTCTGAGATCTGTTTCTTGGGGAGTTTTTTGAGGGCTTTATTTGTGATTTTATCATGACCTGGGGCTTTTCGGATTGAGGTAAATCGAATGATCTCCATTCTGAATATTAATTGTATAAATTGAGTAAAGGGGAGTTACCATGGGCCAGACAGGTATCTTTTTGTTCGTTTAAGATGATGTCTGAATTCTTAATTCTATTTATTTCTAAATTTTCTAATAGGTTTAATTTTACGCCTTTGTTTTGTATGTGTAGAATTTTAAATTTATCGTCAAAAAGATGATTTGATCGTGTTAAATGATTTACTGTACGCTGAGTCAGTTTTGTTTTTTAAATAGCTCCTTTTATATTCTAAAATCCGAGTTTCGAATGAGCGACCTGTCTGACCTATGTAACTTTTATGACAAGAACCACAATTCAACTGATACATTCCAGATTTTTTTGATCTATTTTGTTTTCCCTTTGCGTTTTTAATGAATTTTCCTAACGAGTTGTTTGTTCTAAAAGCTATGTTGAGATTATATTTGTTTAAGTGGTTTTTAATTTTCTCTGACGTGTTACCAAAATAGGTAAAAACATTATATTTTTTCCCTGTGTTTTTTTCCTTGGGGTATACTAAAAAATTACTTTATTTTTTAATTTTTTGTTTAGAATTGAGTCTATGGTGTCAGGAGAATATCCGTTGTTAACAGCAATTTGTTTTATTAGATTTAATTCTTTATTAAAATCATCTACAGATAAGGGGACACTTACAAGTCTATGCAACATACTGTGGTGAGCTGCCAATTTGTGTTGTAGGGGGTGAGCTGATTTTATGTTTATTGTAGTATCTGTATGTGAGGGGTGAAAAATAGAGAACAACAAACACAAATTCTCTATTTTTCACAAATCCTCACATACAGATACTTCATTAAACTTAAAATCAGCTCACCCCCTACAACACAAATTGGCAGCTTACCACAGTATGTTGCATAGACTTGTAAGTGTCCCCTTATCTGTAGATGATTTTAATAAAAAATTAAATCTAATAAAACAAATTGCTGTTAACAACGGATATTCTCCTGACACCATAGACTCAATTCTAAACAAAAAATAAAAAAATAAAGTTATTTTTTTAGTATACCCCAAGAAAGAAAACACAGGGAAAAAATATAATGTTTTAACCTATTTTGGTAACACGTCAGAGAAAATTAAAAACCACTTAAACAAATATAATATCAACATAGCTTTTAGAACAAACAACTCGTTAGGAAAATTCATTAAAAACGCAAAGGGAAAACAAAATAGATTAAAACAATCTGGAGTGTATCAGTTAAATTGTGGTTCTTGTCATAAAAGTTACATAGGTCAGACAGGTCGCTGATTCGAAACTCGGATTTTAGAACATAAAAGAAGCTACTTAATTACTTTGTTAACTATCACTAAATATATTTGTAAAGATTTTACAATTGCGTTATCGCGATTTCGTAGTACAACTACATTGTCAAACGCTTAACTAAGACTAAAACAGATTTTTGGTATTTTATGTTTTTATGATGAACAGATGTGGGTCTATTTTATATTAAAAAACTTTGAACAAAGGAGAATTTGCTACGTCTAATTGACTATTCAGTAAATTTATATTATGGTCCTTTGAATGTCTGTAAATTTCTATAGATTCTAAGAAGTTGAGTTTTGACCCTTTAGGTGCCATATGGAGTATTTGTAAACAATCGATATTGGGAAAAGTATGGCCTGTTTCTAAGAAATGTTTAGCAAAGTGTGATTTTTCATTTTTTAGCCTATAGCACTTTGCTAAACATTTCTTAGAAACAGGCCATACTTTTCCCAATATCGATTGTTTACAAATACTCCATATGGCACCTAAAGGGTCAAAACTCAACTTCTTAGAATCTATAGAAATTTACAGACATTCAAAGGACCATAATATAAATTTACTGAATAGTCAATTAGACGTAGCAAATTCTCCTTTGTTCAAAGTTTTTTAATATAAAATAGACCCACATCTGTTCATCATAAAAACATAAAATACCAAAAATCTGTTTTAGTCTTAGTTAAGCGTTTGACAATGTAGTTGTACTACGAAATCGCGATAACGCAATTGTAAAATCTTTACAAATATATTTAGTGACAGTTAACAAAGTAATTAAGTAGTTTTATTGTTAAAATGTACTGTCACAAAGTAACGGACCACTCAATCAACTCTATAAAAGAAGCTATTTAAAAAACAAAACTGACTAGGCGTACAGTAATCATTTAACAGAATTAAATCATCTTTTTGACGATAAATTTAAAATTCTACACATACAAAACAAAGGCGTAAAATTAAACCTATTAGAAAATTTAGCAATAAATAGAATTAAAAATTCAGACTTCATCTTAAACGAACAAAAAGATACCTGTCTGGCCCATGGTAACTCCCCTTTACTCAATTTATACAATTAATATTCTGAATGGATTTCCCAGCAATATTCATTAGCATATAGTATTAATTTTATTACCCATCTACCTTAGGGTATTTGTAAATGTAACAACACTAATATTCAAATATCATTTTGTTTCAGAAGAAGCTATAGTATAGCGAAACGCGTCATACAGTTTCAGTAAAACTAAATAAAGTGGAAATTTGACAATATCAGTCTTTCATTACATTTTTTTCTATTTTTTTTTATTCTGGAGGTCTCGATGGAATTATCTGTCTATTTTGCCACATTTTTAAAGGTTATTGACTTCAATGTGGATTTTCTTGCCCTGATAAACCAGAATACCCCATGGTTAATATCCGGATATTTATATTTATCCTCGGGTAATATATTAAATCTACTTTTCCATGAGTATATGTTATATTTTCCTAGACCTTCACTCTTTTGATTTTATTCTATGGATAAATTTCCATATTTCTGTGCACTATTTATTAGCTTTCGTTATTGTTCGTTTTATTTCTGGGTACTTGTCTTTGTTTTCCTTTTCTTTAGTCACAGTAGTATTGTAGAGCACCAATGTTTCTACTTTACTGTTCCACCGCATTTTTTTTATATAATTTTTATTTCCTAATTCGAGTGCTTCCTCCGTTGTTTTATTTGATCACTTCGGTGTCTGTCCGTCTGTCTGTCCGTCTGTCCGTTTGTCCATCTGTCACACCCGATTTTCTCCGAAACTATTTGTCATAGAAAGTTGAAATTTGGTAATAATATAGGAATTGATGGCCTCATCAGAGCCATGTAGTTTTGAAAGTTAAATTTTGACTTAAGGGGTTAGTTTTGGGGGGTGAAATCGGAAGTGAAAAAAAAACATGAATAAAAAATATATATATATAATGTAATACTTGCGCGCACTTTTCTTTGTATTATTTTTAAAAAATAACCGGTCAAGTGCAAGTTGAACTTGCACAATTAGTGTTCCGTACGTTGATTGTTTTTAAAATAAAAAAAAATTGTTAGGGTGGTATAAAGATAAATTATTAAAGGTAATGATAATTTTCGTTCAATCTATCCCCCGTGGAGAATATTCCAGGATTTTTTCAAAATTTTTTAATCAGTACTTTTCGAGATAAGGTAGGGGACAGCGATTTTTCACGATTTTTTAAAAGTATTACTAAGAAAAGTGTACGCAAGTATTACATTATATATATATTTTTTACTCGTGTTTTCACAAACTTTCATTTGACACCACACTCGATGACCTAGTAAAAAAATTTTTTTTTTCACTTCCGATTGAACCCCTCAAAACGAATCCCTTAAGTCAAAATTTATGTTACGGTGATACAAAGTTTATTTCCAATCTTTACTGAAAATTGATGACCTTGAAATTTCTGTTTTTTTTTATATACCAGACTAGCTGGGCCCGCGGCTCCGCTTGCGTGGGCTTGGTTCACTACTATCGTCACTGCTTATTCCTTATGTTACCTAACGTAATAAAATATCTCCCATTATTTCCCCTGATCTCCCAATATTTCTCCTTATCTCACGTTATTACCCATTATCTAGGCTTACCTCGACTTATCTCGCAATATTTCTCCTTATCTCCCACTATTTCTCCTTATCCCCCATTATCTCAACATAACTCCCATTATCTAGGCTTATCTCTGCTTATCTCCCATTATTTCTCCTTTTCTTCCATTATACTTATTTCCCATTGTCTCAATTTATATCCCATTATCAAGGCTTATCTCGACTTATCTCCCATTATTTCTCCTTATCTTCCATTATCTCACCTTACCTCCCATTATCTAGGCTTATATCGAATTATATATATATATATATATATATATATATATATATATATATATATATATATATATATATATGTACAAATTTATAAAAACACGTAAATCAAATAAGTGGTTCTCGAGTGATAAGCACACTAACGGACAGACAGACAGACAGAGAGACCTTACATTTTATATATATTACGAGGCATGTTTTTTAAGTAAGTACCGTTTTGCGATTCCGCCGCCGCAGCGATACGGTCGGCGTTCCGCGCATGCGCGCTGGTAACCTACATCTCATGTCTACGCACTGACGCCATTACAGTCTGATTCTTCATTGTATACGTTGTTTACTGAGTGTTTAAGATGCCTCCGACAATCGTGAGTCCCGCCGATTGTGAAGTACGGGCTGTTATACGATTTCTTAGTGCTAAAGGCGTAAAACCGATCGATATTCATCGTGAGATCTGTGAAGTTTACGGACAAAACATTATGAGTGATGGAATGGTAAGGAAATGGGTGAGAGCTTTTAAAGATGGCCGCACAAATGTGCATGATGAAGAACGGAGTAGGCGTCCTTCGGTCGTTAATGAAGATTTGGTGCAGAAAGTGGACGAAAAGGTGAGAGAAAACAGACGCTTTACAATTTCATCATTGTGCGACTGCTTTCCTCAATATTCTCGTAGTGTTTTGTATCGCATTGTGACCGAGAACTTTTTTCTCAGGCGGCAGAATTTTATGAGGAGAGTATTCAAAAACTGGTGCCACGTTATGACAAGTGCCTCAATATTCACGGAAATTATGTAGAAAAGTAGATTAAGGTACAGGCTTTCATGTAAAAATAAAATTATAGCGATATCTTTGCACGTCTTTTTTTAATTCCAAAACGGTACTTACTTAAAAAACATGCCTCGTATATTCTTTGCTACATGATATTGTTCCATATTTAATGCTTTAGGCAGTGTATTGCAAGAGAACGCGCTAGCCGCAAACTATTCTCTGAATTAATTCACTATTATCGTCACTGCTTTTTCCTTATGTCGCCTAACATAATAAAATATATCCTATAACCTGGTCAGAGAACATACGTATGTTTAAAAAAAAGCACGTAAATCGGATAAGTGGTTCTCCAGTGATAAGCGCACTAATGGACAGACAGACAGACAGAGAGACATTGCATTTTATATATATTATAGATATTCTTTACTTCATGATATTGTTCCATATTTAATGGTTTAGCATGTTTAAAAAAAAAGCACGTAAATCGGTTCTCCAGTGATATGCGCACAAACGGACAGACAGAGAGACGTTGCATTTTATATATATTATAGATATCCTTTGCTACATGATATTGTTCCATATTTAGTGGTTTATTGTGGGTATTGCAAGAGAACGCGCTAGCGGCAAACTTTTTTCCGATTTCATTCACTATTATCGTCACTGCTTATTCCTTATGCTACCTATCGTAATAAAATATAGCCTATAATCTGGCCGGAGAACATATGCATGTTTTTTAAAAAAAAGTACGAAAATCGGATAAGTGGTTCTCCAGTGATAAGCGCACTAACGAACTGACAGACAGACAGAGATACGTTGCATTTTATATATATTATAGATGTAATAAAATATATATCTATAACCTGGTCAGAGAACATATGTATGAATTTAAAAAATCACGTAAATCGGATAAGTGGTTCTCGAGGGATAACCGCATTAACGGACAGACAGACAGACAGAGACACGTTGCATTTTATATATATTATAGATATAGATTATTATTATCATGATTATATAACCTGGCCAAAGAATATATGTATGAATTTAAAAAAAAGACAGTTAAATCGGATAAATGATTCTCGCGTGATAAACGCCCTAATGGACAGACAGAGAGACATTGCATTTTATATATATTATAGATTATAGATATTCTCTGCTACATAATATTGTTCCATATTTAATGGTTTAGGCTGTGTATTGCAAACGAACGCGCTAGCGGCAAACTTTTTTCCGACTTCATTCACTATTTTACGTCACTGCTCATTCCTTATGCTACCTATCGTAATAAAATATAGCCTATAACCTGGCCAGAGAACATATGTATGTTTTTAAAAAAAAAAGTACGTAAATCGGATAAGTGGTTCTCCAGTGATAAGCGCACTAACGGACAGACAGACAGACAGACAGAGAGACGTTGCATTATATATATATATATATATATATATATATATATATATATATATATATATATATATATATATTATAGATAAGGGTATTTACTCTTGCTTGGAAACAAGTATAACAGATATTTTTATACGACTAATCGTCGTCTCTAAAAAACTAACCAGAAAGTTATTTCAGAGGTTACTATACCGGTTTAGTAGTCTGATTAGTAAGAGGCAAAAAACCAATCTAATAATTACGTTGGTTGTGTTAACATTGTGCTTCTTTACTGCTTTTTGCTGGTAGTAAGCATAATATAACTCTACTCAGTATATATATCACTACTACACCAAAGACTTTATTTTTGCACTCGATGCGCGTTTCGCTAACCATATTAGCTTCATCAGGAGCGATGATTGACTAAAGCTAAACTATAAATCTACCCTATTTATAAAAGCCTAACACCTAAATTACTCAGGCGGAACTAACGGATAGGTGAGGCCATCAGTTTTGGTCAAGTAACCAGTAGAGGGGACTATAAGGAGTGGGCCCTCTATCTTTATTTAAACTACTTTTACATTTTATAATTTCTATACTTTCGTATCAGATATATTTTAATTAATCTTAGGTTATCTAATGTTACAGTATGATCAGCTTCAAGGGCATGTTCACCAATGCCAGACTTTTCGGTTTTAATGTATTTTAAATGTGTTTTAAAAAAAAAAGTACGTAAATCGGATAAGTGGTTCTCCAGTGATAAGCGCACTAACGGACAGACAGAGAGACGTTGCATTTTATATATATTATAGATAAATTATTACAGGTAATGCACTCGTGATAATTTTCGTTCAATCTATACCCCGTGGAGAATATTCCAGAATTTTTTCAAAATTGTTTAATAAGTACTTTCCGAGATAAGACGGGTGGACAGCCATTTTTCGCGATTTTTTAAAAATAATACAAAGAAAAGTGCGCGCAAGTATTACATCATATATATTTTTTACTCGTGTTTTCACAAGCTTTCATTTGACACCAAACTCGATTACCTAGTAAAAAAATTTTTTTTTTCACTTCCGATTTCACCCCCCAGAACTAACCCCTTAAGTCAAAATTTAACTTTCAAAACTACATGGCTCTGATGAGGCCATCAATTCCTATATTACTACCAAATTTCAACTTTCTACGATAAATAGTTTCGAAGAAAGTCAGGTGTGACAGACGGACAGACACCGAAGTGATCTTATAAGTGTTCCGTACGGAGCACTAAAAATCGCGAAAAATCGCTGTCCACCCGCCTTATCTCGAAAAGTACTTATCAAAATATTTTGAAAAAATTCTGAAATATTCTCCACGGGGTGTAGATTGAACGAAAATTATCACGAGTGCATTACCTGTAATAATTTTATCTGGTATATAAAAAAAAACAGAAATTTCAAGGTCATCAATTTTCAGTAAAGATTGGAAATAAACTTTGTTGAAAACTCATTTGAGGTGTGTTTTCTGAAGTCACTGATCATTTTATAGCTCCGTTACAAAATTTTTTATTTTAAAAGAAATCAACGTACGGAACACTAATTGCGCAAGTTCAACTTGCACTTGACCGGTTATTTTTCTTTTTTGTGGACTATTCTTGATATTTTTGTATATTTCTTGCAGTGACATAACTTTAAGAATAACTGATATTATTTATTTTCCTTTCATACATAAAGTAAACAGTTGCATTAAAATGTTATTATACATTTCACTTCTTAACTAAGAAACTTTGAAAGTCTTTGTATCACAAGAGCGTATGTATTCTATTAGAATAAAGGGACTTAAATTTCTTAATCTAAATATCCAAGGTAGAGCAGAGAATAGTTTCGAGAAGCTTTGCTATAATTATATATTTGCATAATCTTATTAGAAATCTTCTCTCTAGTTTTTCTTTATTAAATTTTTAGGGGTTGTGCAGGGTATTTTCATCGTTAGGGCGTTGTTTTTACTTTATTATAGTTTCAAGATAACTTCGCTATTTTAAAAACCTACCTTAAAACTATACTAAAAAGTATTTATTTCGATCCTTTTACTGTTTAGTTGTACACGAAGCTTTGCTTTTTGTTTCGAAGACTTATTACATGCGGATAAAAGAGAAGAACGTCAGCGAATTCTGTAGCGTTTTCTATACATTCGCATCGTTTCTTAAATGCAGGGAAATCTGTAGCGATCATCTTCTAAGGTGGAACGTATGTCTTGTGCAGCAAGAAGTCGTGATTAATACAGTTTAAAGACTTACTTAAATGAATGGGAAGTGCTGCTACACAGGATTAGCTATGAACAAACACTTTTTCTAAAAAAGTTAACGTTGCTGAACCCGAAATAGTTATGTCGGGGCACTCCATTCCTCTAGCATCATCACTCAATTTGTTGGGCGTTGATTTGGGAGTAAATATGTCCTGGCATGAACATGTTACAGGCATAGCAAAGAGAGCTTCTCAAAAGTTGAAAATATTATTTCGAACCAGAAAGCTTTACATTCTACAACTGTTAATTCTTTACTGAGCTCAAATTTGACCAACTATGGAATACTACTCCCACGTTTGGGGCTCCGCTCCCAAACATACACTGCATTTGTTGGATTCTATTGAGAGAAGAACTGTTCGTCTAATTGGAGACCAGGAACTGACGGCGGCCTTGATTCGCTAGAACATCGAAGAACGGTTGGGACTTGAGCCTATTCTACAAGTATTTTCATGGAAATTGTTCGAGGGATGTAGCCCGCTTAATTCCTCCCAGAGCGGTGCATGTTATACATACACGTCGCACCAATACTTCACATCCGTCTGAAGTTCAGCTTGTTACTCCTCGTACAACGCTTTTCAAGCACTCTTTTATATGGAGAACATCATCCCTTTGAAATAATTTGCCCAGCGCTGTGTTTCCCACCGAGTAAAATTTACAGCGATTCAAGAACAACGTGAATCGCTTTTTCCGCACACATGTCGCTCTTGTAGCGCTTTAGGAACTTCCCTGCAGCATGTGTGCTAGGCCCATAAAAAAAACAATTTCACTTAAGACAGGGTGGAGAACAGTAGCAAAGTTTTTATTTTTTGTAAAACCATGCTGAGATTGACCCGTAATCTTATATTTTTTAAACATAAGTTAAGAGCTTGAGGGAGATAGTCTTTATTATCAATTAAGGATATTGTTTCAAAGCTACCTGAATGCAAAAGATATATTAAAAAAGTAATGGGAAACTTCTCTGATATTAACAAATATAAAAAAAATGAAGTAAAAAGGTATGTAATAACTAAGGACACCCAAATATGCAAAGCGCATATATTGCATACTTTGCATATTATATGCATTTTTCTAAATATTTGCATAAATGCTTTAAAAATAGCATATATGTGCATATTTGAAGGAATTTATAATAATGTAGGTCTTTGGCAGGCGTTTTCATTCATTTTTCGGAATAAGGGTCAATGTTTAGGCCGCCGCCGCGCCGGTGGTTTTCCCCAAATAAATTTTATTATTTTATGGTTCGTAAAAACCAGTCAGTAAACCCCAGACGACCATCAGAGCATACTTGTATTATTAATTTATTAGATTTCATTTTTGGTTGTGCTTTTAAAGTGGTTACGTCGATTTGTGCTTTTTATCTTGTGAGTCATATTTTACTACAGTGAAATGCCCAAAGCCAGTAGTGTGTCAGTGTGGATTAAACCATATAAAGAACTAAGAATAGATATGGGAAAAATCTACTGTTCTGCATGTGTTAAAATTGTAAGTATAATTTTTGAATACCTATTGAATATACAGGGTATTTGATTTTCGTTTAATATTTAAACATAACGAAATTTTTGTCAGGATTTTGCCGTTGATGCTATTTTCATGTTATTTAAGTTATTTTTATCCGATTTTTTTCCTTGGGATTTTAATTAAATTTTCTTTTTTTATTGCAGATACCATGCGATAAAAATTTCAAATAGAGCAACACGTGAAAACTGCTTGCCATATTGCCAAATTGAGTAAGACAAAACCTAAAGATAGGCCACAACACACATTAATGCAATGTTTCCAACCAACGTACAAAAATATAGAGCTAAATGAACAAGACATCGTTAACCGAGATCTATGCCGTGCAATGATGACATCAAACATTCCGTTATCGGAGCTACGTAATCAAAACTTTACTTTCTTCCTCCAGAAGTATTGCAAATTTAATATCCCAGGTGAAACAACAATACGGAGAAACGACGTAAGCTCCTTGTATTCACAGGTAATTCAGGAAATTAAAGGTAAAATGTCGCAGGTAAAATTGGGAGCAAAATTTTTCAAAAATTTCGGAATGTTATGGAAAAAAATAGTGGGTTTAAATTGGTCAGCCAAATAGCTAATGTTTTAAATGGAGATTTCACGGATTCGATTGATTTAGATCCTATGCTATTAAATAATTTTAAAAACGCCCCTATTACATCAGTCGATGTGGAAAGGAGTTTCTCAATTTATAAATTTTTATACAACGATAGAAGACAAAACTTTTTAATGGAGAATTTTGAGAAACATTTAGTAGTTTATTGTTTTTCTAACTAACGGCGACCCTGTCTTTCGCAATATTTGCATATTTCCGCTTACTTAGTTGCATCGCCCTGTATGTATCAAATTTAAAATGTATGTTTTATTATGCTGTTTACTACGTATATATTTTTACAATATGTACCTACATTGTTATTATTATTATGTGTTCATCTTTAAGTAAAGTAATAAAATACATTATTATTTATATTTATTTTTTACTTTGTATAATATTATATTTAGATTTAGTTCATTCGCCCTGTATGTTGGAAATTTAAAATGGGTTTTTTATTGCTACATTTGTATAGTACTCGTATTATGTAATGTGAAACAATAAATTTATATTTTTCAAGTCTATTTCGATTTTTTTTTACTGCATATTTAGAACATGTATGTGCATATTTTGAGAAAATTATTTGCATATTTATGCGCATATTATAAAGTTTTTCACTTGCATATTTGGGTTTCCTTAGTAATAACTGTGAGGAATTGCTATTACCAGTTCAATAAGTAGGATCTATGAAATTCTAAAAAGAGAAATAGAGAAACAATTCTGTGATATCAAGGCAGAAGAACAAGCAGGATTCAGAGCAGAAAGATTTAAAGTTAACCATGTATTCTCTGTTAGTCAAATAATGGAGAAGAAAAAGTCAAACAACCAAGAAGGACACCTACTTTACTGAGAAAAGCATAGGACTCAGTGCTACACGAAAAATTGTGGAAAGCGTCGGAACAAACAAGTATGAACGCAAATATTATTACCGCAGTTAAAAATCTGTACCAAAACTCACAAGCAAAGGTAAAATGTGAGAAAACGGGTTCCACAAGTTTCGAGTTTAACAAAGGATGTCGTCTTTCATATATTTGGAACAAGCCTTAAAGATCTAGAGAAGGAAATGTGGATGGGCATACAGATGTTCGATAGTACTTTAAATACACCGTATTTTGCAGATAATTAAATAATGTAGGTACAGGAATATGAAGACCTTGAGTACATGACGAGCAAGTTAATTGACGAGTACCAAAGACTTCTCGAGACAAGCAGCTAGTAGATTAAAAGAGGAAAGAGAATCTAAAGAAAGCATTATAGAAATTAGGGAAGTTAATCACACTATAGTTCATTAAATTAAAACCGACCAACTTAAACGGTATGGACACGTTCAAAGAATATTATATATCAATAACCGGCTCCAGAAACAAGTATTGAACTAGAATCCATAAAGTAGAAGGAAGAGAGGAAGATGTGGATGAAACTGGTGAGAGAGGATTAACAAAGAGTTGCAAGAGAGCTGGAGAATGGCCGACCTGTGGATGAACTGAGAATAACGGAGACTGTGTATCGGAAGATGATGAAGCACGTTGGGAACCGATTTTACTGATCCTACTAAATATGGGTTAAGTCTAATAATTCGTAAGCTAATTCCTAAATCTTAAAATGTAGTTCACATATTATTGACCCTTCTTTATAAAAGTGATTTAATAATGAGATGATACCATCAAGGAAAGAAACATTGGTTGAATTTGATTTGGTAATATTGTATCATTCACCGAAAATTATTAATTATATTTCAAAAGGTATAACATATAATAATAATCATTTGAGGCATAGTCGCTACGTTTGGTGAATTCTCAATTATAATTCATTGTTCATCATTTGTTGTATCGTTGCGTATCATGTTTCGTAGAGGTTGCCAAAAAAGAATATTTTCTATTTTAATTTTAAAGAGCAGTGCGGAAAAGCAGTAGAAGTGGAAAATAGAATATAATGATAACAGTTGGGAATAAGATATAAATACGAAAAAAATTTGAAATTTTCAACTGTCGTAATAATTCAATTAAAATATATTTATTACGTAAATACCCATGTTAATTTTCAATAAGACACGAGTTTTGTGAACAAAATTTGACTGTTGAAATAAAGGAATACTATAATTGTCACCTCTAATGTGGAACACTACGTTTAAACAAACACAGAGCTAGTCATGCCCTCTTTCCGAGTAATTTAGGTTGTAGATTTCTCCTCTGCGTACTTGTCCCAAATTTACCTCTTTATCTCCACTTCATCCAATATGAGGCAAACTTATTTAATATTATTTTTTTCTCCAGGTAAGTTATGCTTCTTTGGTTACTAATCATATTCTCCATGGCAAGGAAATACATATAAAGGAGAGGTAAGTTTACTTTTATATCGTTAGTTTTTACTGCCAAGACTTAGTCTTGAAAACAAGATGCTAATTATATTATCAGCAATAATGTAACATAATATAATTGTCCCTTCTTAAATTATGATGTCATTTTTAGTGTTCCGTACGGAACACTTATAAGATCACTTCGGTGTCTGTCCGTCTGTCACACCCGATTTTCTCTGAAACTATTTGTCATAGAAAATTGAAAATAATATAGGAATTGATGGCCTCATCAGAGCCATGTAGTTTTGAAAGTTAAATTTTGTCTTAAGGGGTTAGTTTTGGGGGCTGAAATCGGAAGTGGAAAAAAAAATTTTTTTACTAGGTAATCGAGTGTGGTGTCAAATGAAAGCTTGTGAAAACACGAGTGAAAAAAATATATATATAATGTAATACTTGCGCGCACTTTTTTTTGTATTATTTTTAAAAAATCGCGAAAAATCGCTGCCCACTCGCCTTATCTCGAAAAGTACTGATCAAAAAATTTTGAAAAAATTCTGGAATATTCTCCACGGGGTGTAGATTGAACGAAAATTATCACGAGTGCATTACCTTTAATAATTTATCTGATATAAAAAAAACAAAAATTTCAAGGTCATCAATTTTCAGTAAAGATTGGAAACAAACTCTGTTGAAAACTCATTTGGGGTGTTTTGTGAAGTCACTGATCATTTTATACCACCGTAACAAAATTTTTTATTTTAAAAGCAATCAACGTACGGAACACTAATTGTGCAAGTTCAACCTGCACTGACCGGTTATTAATATTATGCCTTCAAGAACTGTGATATAATGTTATTGATGATTTAAATCTGAAGTGATCGCTTAAATCCGTGAATTGTTATTCTATTGTTTCTTTATTGTCTGTACCCCTTATCCGTTTGAGTATTTTGTACTATTCTATTAGTATAATCGATTAGGCAGAAAGACCTCGAGGTCAAGATGTCAAGATTCGCAGTCATCTCGCTAGGTGTTCCACCGAGCAAGATGATGATGATATTGGAAAAATAACGTAACGTTATTTAATTCTATAATAATGGTTATAAATCTTAAATCTGAGCTATTACGAGTAATAGTAGAATGTATAGTAGTTGCGAATATTGACTACAAATATGAAATAGGGAATATTTAAATTAAATGGAAAATATATTGAAAATTTTAATTAAGTAGAAGTAGTTTATTTTTACATATTACGTCGCCGCCCCAAGCGGAAAAAATATAACGAGTGTGCGCGCGATTAGTTCAGGTTTTTGTGCGTAAAAAATGGCGCACCCACTTGTCAATGCCGCGTGTATTAATTATGTTATATTTTCGAAAATCTTGTTGTATAAGCCTTTTATTAAAATCAATTTTCAATTTATGATACACTAAACTATAAAAACAACCCACAGAATACATTCGATTTGTGCACACGTCAAAAGTAGACCAAAAGTTATTTATGTGAATATTGCTACTGTGCGCCTGAAGGTGAGTTGTCGTATTATGCCATTCCTGAAAAATATTTGCGGTTTCAGGTAACATAAATCTTACAGTATTACTACTTTATTCGGTTTCATGGGGCCACTTTTCTGTCGGAATAATACAATATGTTATCGAATTTTGGAAAGAAGGCTAGAAATACAGAAACAAACTTATATTTATTTTTTTATTTTAAACTTAAGTACACGTATAAATCTTTAAAAAAGTGGAAGTTCTAAAAGAACTAGAACGAAATGGTGTGTCAACCTTCATATTCAGATCATTATCGGTACAACTTGATCCCATGATTTTTAAGTTATTAAGCAATTTTAACTTAAATTTGTAGTTTGTAATTTTAAAAGATAGAATCTACTCAGTATATATCACCATTATACCAAACACTTTATTTTTGTACTCTAACGTGGTTTCGCTAACCATGTTAGCCTCCTCAGGAGCGATGATTGACTGTCAGTAGTGTCAATGTGTCAAAGATTCCGCATTCTCAACTTAGTAAAAGATAGAATGTTTAAATACTATGTGTTCTTTTAAACTATCGACTTAGTTCTGAAGGAAAACGAGTAGAACATACAGTAACTACCCTTTACACTAAATACACTTAGTTTGGCGTTTCTCGACTGAAATTTGTCGACCTCTGAGGTCTCCAAATCAGAGGTATAGGATGAACTGGGAGATTTCTCAGTTTTCGGTATTGACTTGAACTGTGAGAGCCTTGTAGACCCAAAAATTGTCGTACAAGATCAAGACTGTAGTGGCTTGCTTCAGATTTTGGAGCGCCCTTCCGTAAACCTCCCCATTAATACGGAGCCTTCTTCCATATCTTGAATAAATTGAAGTTCCACAAAGCAGTTCCCATCAACTCTGCAGAAGACAAATGATATTTCGCCTTCTTGAAATGAAGAACTTTTATGAATTCATTGCATCGAGTCCTGCTTCTTAGGAGAATCTCAATAGAACATCCACTACACCAAGTCTTGATGCTCGTTATAATCTGCGAAAAATACCTTTCGTCATTCTTTAAAGCGGGCAAATGTTCTCGAGAGATTGCTTTAGCGAGCACTGGGGAATTATAGCCTGGCACGTTGAGGCTTTATTTTGTAACGTCTCTTTTGCGGCGCTATTTTATAGCCTCAACTTTCTTTAATTTTAATATATATTTTATTTATTAAATAGAAGCCGTTATTTGGATTGAGTGGATATTAATACTAATAGAGGACAGAAATAAGACATCAGCTGGCTCGTTTTTTTACTGGTAGAGTACATGGAGATCGAGGTAATTTGTGTACGCCTTTTGAAAATAGTCTCTATAGTTTATTGTTTGTATTGTTTTTCGGCAACATTCATTTCAGAATAAAAAGAATCTAATTTCAGTTCAAAAAAATGAAAAAATACTGAAGAGTTATGTAGTTGTTGAAAGAAATTTTACAGGTACAACCGTTGCGCCTGGAAAGATAAAGCGGGTAGTTCGATGAAACGCTACACATTTAAATAAAGAAGGGTATATTAGCAAAATAAAAATTCCTACCTTTACTACACTCTTAAAATTATTTCTGCTAAATAAACACCCCTTAGGCTAGAAAAGTGTACACTATTGCATAGAGTCTTTAAATTAGAATTATTAAGTTTTTAATAAAAGGCTTTATAAAACACGATATTAAAAGTTTGTGAAATTAACTCCGCGGATTACACGTGTTGACTAGTCGTTTATAAACACACTTGTAGACAGGAAGATATTTAAACTGGTGTACTACTGACTTACTGATTGGTTTCTCCTCGTGGGTATTCCATAAGCTACTTGGCCTCTCCTGGTGAGATTCTCATAAAAATATTGTCTCAGCCACTACCATCCTAGTCTCATTTGGGTAGGTAAACACTTTTTGACCCGAAATGCCTGAGGATGGGCAGGATATTTAAAGAACGGAAAAAGGCCTTAAACTTGAGAGCTAGAAACGACACCCACTTGGTGATAAAAACGGTACTGCACTACTGCATCACTGAGAAAAAACCACTCTGGCGTGCTATAGTAAAAAAGCCACTACGGCCTAGTGGCGGAAAAAGGCCTTAAAAATTCGAAATGGCTGCTTAAATATCTTTGTCCCTTCTCCTTAGGTCACTTCCGCCACGCAAATTTCGACGCATTCAATGCGAACTCAAGTCGGCAACACGCGTTGCACACTACCGATTTAAATTAAACTGCTCAAAAATTTAATCTCACTGCTTAATCAGATTACACTGCTCAAAAATTGAAATCATTGCGATAAATATAAACATGTAATAAAATATAAATTACAGGAAGAAAAACAGGGTCGTAACATGATCTTAAAATCTAAGAAAAAATTAATGTTTCAAACTTCATTCGTCGATCTGATTGGAGCAAACTCTCAAAAAGTCTGATGGTTTCCTCAAATATTACCTCATTGATCTGCACATCAAAACTGTTGAGATCAATATTTACTTGAAAAAAAGATGGGTCGTCATTGTCGTACGCCTAGGATGTTCTTTTATGAATAACTTTTGGTCTATTTTCCTCTTTCATGAGAAACTCTATCACTGCACTATGATCTACAGTATCTCTACTATTTTTTTTTTTAACTCAGCGACAGGAATTTGCCATTCGAGCAGTTTTTGGTATGACCTCATTTTCGTGGGTAGGTAGATAACTTACACCCTTGTGTGATAAACTATGCTCACCTTTATTTTAGAAAATGTTCGTCAGGAAAATCCGAAATAAATACACTTGTAAACACAAACAGACATGCAAATGCTTTCAGTATTATTGTTGTGTACTTAATGTTACAATTTATTTATGATATTGTATATAATATATAATTATACAAAAACTAAAGACCGAAAATGGAAGAGTGATAACGGATAGGGAAAAGATTATGAATATTGTTGAAGGTTTTTATAAACAGTTTTATAAAAACACTAATAAACGACGCACTGTATGAGATTCCACATATTTAAAATCAAGGGTCAGAAGATATTCCCGAAATAACAGAAGATGAGATCATACAAGTCTTGAGATGAAAAATAATAAGTCCCCAGGTGAGGATGGTATTGTGGTTGAAGCCATAAAGCTGGCTGAACCTAATGTCATTAGGGTCCTCACGATACAACATGTTTAACCTATGTCTTACTAAGTCTATAACACCAACACAGTGGAACACCGCTGTTATCATCCTCCTCTATAAAAAAGGCAATTCAACAGATCTATCAAACTACCCTCCTATAAGCATCCTTTCCCATGTTTATAAGATGTTCACAAAAATATTGACAAAACTCTTGCTGAATGCCGTATAGAATCAAAGTACATCGAAATTCTAAGACATATCTACTGTTAGCCAACATCAACAGTTAAATTACGTAAGGAAACAAACAAATTCCAAGTCCTGTTAACAGTCCCATAAAATTGGCCTAAACAAAAATTTTTTGAAGACTCAATTTATGACAAATCTAGTTTTTATGAAGTTACTACCAGTAAACGGGATAAATATCGAGCAAGTCATGACATATAAATATTTGGGACATGAAATTAAGTTGGACAGAGATAATTAGACTCATGAATTACAACGGAAGGTCACTCTAGCTCGAGCCGCATTTCGCAAAGTACGAGAAATGCTGAAATCAGGCATACCTATTTGCCTTAAACGAAAGATCTTTAATCATTGCGTGTAACCTGTGCTTACTTATGGAGCAGAAACAAATTTTGACAAAGAAGACAATAAATAAGATAAGGGTAACTCTAGCGGCAATGGAGCGGTAAATCTCTTCGAGATAAAGTACCAAATAAAGAAATTAGGAGCCGAACGAGAGTGATGGATGCAGTTGAGAAAGTTCTATGTTTGAAAGGGAATTGGGCCGGTCATCTAGCGAGAACGCAAGATAACAGATGTACTAGGAAGGTGTTGGAATCTCGACCTAGACAAGAAGCTTGTAGGAATAGAGAAAGACCTCCCGCCAGATGGACGGACGATCTGAGAAGAGTAGCGGGAAACTGGATCCAAAAAGCCCAAGACCGGTTTAACTGGAAAAGATTAAGGGAGGCCTATGTCCAGCAGTAGACGCTGATATATATGATGATGATAATGATATGTAGATACAGATATTAGGAAACACACTACTGCTATTTAATGATGCATTTCTACAGCAAAAGTTTTAAATAACTTTATGGGTAGTAGCATAAATATGTTATATTCATTATTTTTAAATCAAAATTATTGTTCACATTATTTTTATTAATTACTGTCATAATTATTTGTTTAAAATTTAATAATTTTATTTTTGATTATAGCCATATAAAAATACATATATATATTTCTATTTATAACACTTTTATAAATGAGTTTTATCCATCACTGGACTGCAAATTAAAATGAACATTTTAATATGAAATATACACATGATAAAAGTTTTTTCGATTGGGCGGTTTTCAATAAAAACCGATACCGATAGGTTTATTTGTTATCAGAATGCAACAGGATGATTTTTAAAAATTTATCTCGATAAAAATATTCACCAAATGGTCATAACCGAACAAAGGAAAATTTCGAAACTGAACCTAAAATATAGTTATAAAAAGTTAATTTGACTTAAACAGAACATAACTTATTAATCAATGCTTAGGCAAGCTCAGTAACCATGAACTTCTCTAACACACACAACTTTTTTGACTCTTTCAATGGACATAGCATACATTTTTTGGTTTGCAGCCTTGGGCCAAAGAGGCATGACAAGCTGGGCATCAATTTCACTAGTAGTAGCAACCTCGAAGAAAATTTAGCTGTATTGCAATGCAGTTTGGAAATAAAATTGATAAATACTAAAATTACTATGTTTACATGCGGTGGGAAGTCCCTAGACTTTCCGAGAGATGGCAGCATAAACAAAAAACCCATATGCTTTTCAGTTACTGTGAACTCTCAGAAGTTATCATCATAAACATTAACTCTAGATATATTTCTAATACGATTCCTTTCATTATTGAAGCTTATTCTATGCAGAGGAAAAGTGACCAAACGATGAACTAAACAATGTAATGCGGCTAATTTGTGTTGTTTGCAATGAAATGAATCATTAGGAATATATCTATCTGTTACTGTGTCTTTTCTATAGATATCAAATTATAACCTATTATTATTTTTAATAATTAAAATATATGTCCTTTGTTCTCAATTTCGTAAGAGAATTTAAAGGAATCATATCGACTATTTAATTTAGAAACAAAACTATCTATATTTGCTTTCTATAATATATATAAAATGCAACGTCTCTCTGTCTCTCTGTCTGTCTGTCTGTCTATCTGTCTGTCCGTTAGTGCGCTTATCACTGGAGAACCACTTATCCGATTTACGTACTTTTTTTTTTTAAAAACATACATATGTTCTCTGGCCATGTTATAGGCTATATTTTATTACGATAGGTAGCATAAGGAATGAGTAGTGACGTAAAATAGTGAATGATGTCGGAAAAAAGTTGGCCGCTAGCGCGTTGCCTTGCAATACACCGCCTAAACCATTAAATATGGAACAATATTATGTAGCAGAGAATATTTATAATCTATAATCTATAATATATATAAAACGCAATGTCTCTCTGTTTGTCTGTCTGTCCATTAGTGCGTTTATCACGCGAAAACCACTTATCCGATTTATGTGTCTTTTTTCATACATATATTCCTTGGCCAGGTTTCATACTAATAATAATAATCTATAATATATATAAAATGCAACGTCTCTCTGTCTGTCTGTCTGTCTGTGCGCTTATCCCTCGAGATCCACCTATCCGATTTACGTGATATTTTAAATTCATACATATGTTCTCTGACCAGGTTATAGATATATATTTTATTACATCTATAATATATATAAAATGTAACGTATATCTGTCTGTTTGTCCGTTTGTGCGCTTATCATTGGAGAACCACTTATCCGATTTACGTGCTTTTTTGTTAAACATACATATGTTCTCTGGCCAGGTTATAGGATATATTTTATTACATTAGGTAACATAAGGAATAAGCAGTGACGATAATAGTGAATCAAGTCGGATAAAAGTTTGCCGCTAGCGCGTTCTCTTGCAATACACTGCCTAAAGCATTAAATATGGAACAATATCATGTAGCAAAGAATATATATATATATAAAATGCAACGTCTCTCGGTATGTGTGTCTGTCCGTTAGTGCGCTTATCACTCGAGAACCCCTTATCCGATTTACGTGTTTTTTTTTTTAATTCATACATTTGTTCTCTGGCCTGGTTATCTATAATCTTCTATCTAGAATATATAAAATGCAACGTCTTTCTGTCTGTCTGTCTGTCCGTTAGTGCGCTTATCACTTGGGAACCACTTATCCGATTTACTTGTTTTTATAAATTTAAACGTATGTTCTATATAATTCGATATAAGCCTAGATAATGAGAGGTAAGGAGAAATAATGGGAGATAAGTCGAGATAAGGCTCGATAATGGGAGATAAGATGAGATAATGGGAGATAAATATAAATAATGGGAGATAAGGAGAAATAATGGGAGATAAGCAAAGATAAGTCTAGATAATGGGAGTTATGGTGAGATAATGAGAGATAAGGAGAAATAATAGGAGATAAGGACAAATATTGAGAGATAAGTCGAGATAAGACTAGATAATGGGAGATAAGGTGAGATAATGGGAGATAAGGAGAAATAATGGGAGATAAGGAGAAATAACGGGAAATAAGGAGAAATAATGGGAGATGAGCAGAGTTAAGCCTAGATAATCGAAATTATGTAGAGATCATGGGAGATAAGGAGAAATATTAAGAGATAAGGGGAAGTAATGGGAGATATTTTATTACGTTGGATAAATTAAGGAATAAGCAGTGACGATAGTGGTGAATCAAGTCCACGCGAGCGGAGCCGCGGACCCGGCTAGTCTTTGTATAAAAATGAGTATAGTATAGGTATGTGGATGATGTTTTCGCGATCAGACAATCTCAGGAATATCTTAGGAAATCCCAAAGATAAGATTCCTAATTGTGAGAAAAGTGGAATTTATGAAATTAGTAGTAATGATTGCGACAGAAAGTGTGTTGGGCAAATTAAAAGGACAATTACCATAAAAGACGATTTAAAGAACATTTAGCACATTTAAAATACAGTAAAACCGAAAAGTCTAGCATTGCCGAACATGCCCTTGAAGCTGATCATACTGTAACATTAGATAATCTAAGATTAATTAAAAATATATCTGATATGAAAGTATAGAAATTATAAAATGTAAAAGTAGTTTAAATAAAGATAGAGGGCCCACTCCTTATAGTCCCCTCTACTGGTTACTTGACCAAAACTGATGGCCTCGCCTATCCGTTAGTTCCGCCTGAGTAATTCAGGTGTTAGGCTTTTATAAATAGGGTAGATTTATAGTTTAGCTTTAGTCAATCATCGCTCCTGATGAAGCTAATATGGTTAGCGAAACGCGCATCGAGTGCAAAAATAAAGTCTTTGGTGTAGTAGTGATATATACTGAGTAGAGTTATATTATGCTTACTGCCAGCAAAAAGCAGTAAAGAAGCACAATGTTAGCACAACCAACGTAATTATTAGGTTGGTTTTTTGCCTCTTACTAATCAGACTACTAAACCGGTATAGTAACCTCTGAAATAACTTTCTGGTTAGTTTTTTAGAGACGGCGATTAGTCGTATAAAATATATATAAAACGCAACGTCTCTCTGTCCGATCCGATTTACGTACTTTTTTTTTAAAAACATACATATGTTCTCTGGCCAGGTTATAGGCTATATTTTATTACGATAGGTAGCATAAGGAATGAGCAGTGACGTAAAATAGTGAATGAAGTCGGAAAAAAAAAAAAGTTTACCGCTAGCGCGTTTCCTTGCCTATAACCATTAAAAATGGAACAATATTATGTAGCAGAGAATATCTATAATCTATAATCTATAATATATATAACATGCAATGTCTCTCTGTCTGTCTGTCTGTCAATTAGTGCGTTTGTCACGCAAAAACCACTTATCTGATTTATGTGTTTTTTTTAAAAATTCATACATATATTCTTTGGTCAGGTTATATAATAATAATAATGATAATAACCTATATCTATAATATATATGTCTGTCTGTCTGTCCGTTAGTGCGCTTATCCCTCGAGATTTACTTATGCAATTTACGTGATTTTTTAAATTCATACATATGTTCTCTGACCAGGTTACAGATATATATTTTATTACATCTATAATATATAAAAAATGCAACGTATCTCTGTCTGTTTGTTCGTTTATGCGCTTATCACTGGAGAACCACTTATCCGATTTACGTGCTTTTTTTTAAACATGCTAAACCATTAAATATGGAACAATATCAAGTAGCAAAGAATATCTATAATATATATAAAATGCAACGTCTCTCTATCTGTCTGTCTGTCCGTTAGTGGGGTTATCACTGGGAACCACTTATCCTATTTACGTTCTTTTTTGTTAAACATACATATAGGATATATGTTATTATGTTAGGTGACATAAGGAATAAGCAGTGACGATAATAGTGAATCAAGTCGGAGAAAAGTTTGCCGCTAGCGCGTTCTCTTGCAATACACTGCCTAAAGTATTAAATATGGAAAAATATCATGTAGCAAAGAATATAATATATATAAAATGCATCGTCTCTCTATCTGTGTGTCTGTCCGTTAGTGCGCTTATCACTCGAGAACCCCTTATTCGATGTACGTGTTTTTTTTTAATTCATATATTTGTTCTCTGGCCAGGTTATCTATAATCTTCTATCTAGAATATATATAAAATGCAACGTCTCTCTGTCTGTCCGTTAGTGCGCTTATCACTTGAGAACCACTTATCTGATTTACGTGTTTTTATAAATTTTTACATATGTTCTATATAATTCGATATAAATCTAGATAATGGGAGATAAGGTGAGGTAATGGGAGATAAGGAGAAATAATGGGAGATAAGTCGGGATAAGCCTCGATAATGGGAGATAAGGTGAGATAATGGGAGATAAATATAAATAATGGAAGATAAGGAGAAATAATGGGAGATAAGCAGAGATAAGTCTAGATAATGGGAGTTATGGTGAGATAATGGGAGATAAGGAGAAATAATGGGAGATTAGGAGAAATATTGAGAGATAAGTCGAGATAAGCCTAGATAATGGGAGATAAGGTGTGATAATGGGAGATAAGGAGAAATAATGGGAGATAAGGAGAAATAATGGGAGATGAGCAGAGATAAGCCTAGATAATGAAAATTATGTAGAGATAATGGGAGATAAGGAGAAATATTGAGAGATAAGGGGAAATAATGGGAGATATTTTATTACGTTGGGTAACCTAAGGAATAAGCAATGACGATAATGGCGAATTAAGTCCACGCGAGCGGAGCCGCGGGACCGGCTAGTTTTAATATAAAATTCAAGTAGTATTTTCTATCCGGAATTAATAAACTTAAAAATAACAGTTTTAGTACATTCGACATTCCTAACTGCGCCTCTGTTTTTTAGTATTTACTCACAATAATTAAAAACCACAATATTAATAACTGACAAAGCACGGTCTATTATCTTTTTTTTTTGGTAAAAGTGTTTATTCAGCAAAAAGCTTTTTTCATCTTTCGAGGTTTCCATTAGCGCGATACTTGTTTGCATTTTTAACCACTTTCCATCAAATCAAAATTACATTAAACAAACATTTAAATTTCTTCCATTTCTGTTGTCAGAAATTCATTTAATTTAGGAATTGCTCTATTATGATGAATTTTTATTTATATACTTACATATTTTTAGAAACGATCACTTGATGGCGCTATTGCGATGTGACATTACCATTGTAAAATTTAACATTTATTACACAGGGGAACAGCTGTTTTGGTGTCGAGGTTTTTTGAGCTGATTGTACCTAGGAGCTCAAATTTTTAAGATATACAATTTTAGAGAAATATAAGTTACATTATTGTAACTCAAATCCGTAAGTGTAGTAAACAAAAGTAGATACGAAATTTTTATTTTAGTTATACAAAATACAATATTATGTCGTACTTACAAACAAAAAAAAAACATTGAAGAAATGAAATAGTCACTCAACACTTGGAAAGCTTCTTTTCCGCGACATTCTTGAATGTTTTTTTAAACAGTCCCTTTTTAAACTCCAGCAGTAATCTGCCATCATGTGCATGTCCCATCTTCTTTGGTAGCGGTCCTCCATAACTTTAATATCTTGGTGAAATCTTTCACCTTGTTTCTCACTCATGTCTCCTAAATTTTCTGGGGGAAAACGGTCTAAGTGGCTGTGTAAATAGTGTATTTTAATACTTATATTGCACCCTAAGAATTTGAAACTATTAAGCATCTTGTTAACCATTTCAACATAGTTTTGTGCTTTATGTTTGCCTAAAAAATTTTCTACAACTGCAACAAATGATGTCCAAGCTTCTCGTTCAACTTGATTCATTGAATTTATGAAGGCAGGATCCTCAATTAATTGTCTTATTTGTGGGCCGTCAAATATCCCTGCTTTGAGTTTTTCTGTGCTCAACTGATGCATTTTTACCCCTATATATGCAAAACAAGACCCATTCTTATCAAGAGCCTTTACAAATTGCTTCATTAAGCCCAACTTTATATGTAACGGAGGAAGTATGATTTTTTCTCTTTCAACCAAAGCGTCGTTAATGACATTCTTTTCCCCAACATCCATGTTTTCTCTCTGAGGTCAATCTTTTCTAACCCAGTGGTGTGTTTTGTCCCTACTATCCCAGAGGCACAAGAAACACGGATATTTCGTGTAACCACTTTGCTGCCCAAGAAGAAAGTTTACCATTTTTAAGTCTACACAAATCATCCATTGATGTTCGTAATACTTTATCTTCTGCAAGACCAAAGCTATGGTATTATATTCTTCTTTCAGTTTCGTTGAGTGAGCTAGTGGTATTGAACCATATTTATTCCCATTATGTAGAAGGACACATTTTAAACTTCGCTTTGAACTGTCAATAAATAGGCGCCAATCATCTGGAATATATTCAGAAAGTCCCATTTCTTTCATGAGTCCCCTAATTTCGTGACAAAATACAAGATCGTCTTCTTGAGAAAAGAATGGTAGCAGATCTTTTTCTCTTGTACGGTAAAAGGTAATTTTGGTTCCTTGTTCCAGTAAATTTTTGTCGTTTAACCTAGAAGCCAGTACTTCAGAAGCTTTTTTCGATAAATTGAGATCCCTGGTGAGATCATTTAATTCATTTTGATTGAAGCGTTGAGGAACTGATGACGTCCCCTCAAAGTCACTGTTAGTTTCATTAGCATCAGAACTTTTATTAGCATCAGAAGAGCGATCAGAGGGAAAATATTCGTCATCAGAGATATGTGGTAGCTAATGAAATGTTGGAATCGGTATTTCATCTGAGTGCGGGATAGGGTGTATTGCCGAGTCTAAATTGGGATAAGTCCACTTACTGCGGTTATTTCGATTGATTCCATTAGTATTTACTAAACAGAAATAACAATCATTGAAGTGGTTTTTTGGTTCTCTCCAAACCATTGGTACGCCGAATTTTAGACATTTTCTTTTCCCGGTAGTCCACTGCCGAGATGCGGGGCCCACGTTTTGTCCTGATCACCAAGCTTAACTCCAAAGTATCCAAAATACGCTCGCTTTACAAAGTCAGTAATAGTTTGTCTGTTTTGTTGAAACATGTATTCTCCGCATATATAGCAGAACACATCAGGTTGATTTACACAACTTCTTCTTGAACTGGAACCTGAACTCATTTTAATTCTGTTCAATAACACAAAAACACTCTTTTCTTAACATAAAATAACACGCCGAATTCGATCTACTCTCATTAGTAAGAACGCACAAACTGACGAGACTTACCCGAGTTAGGTGATTAAAAGGGTCAGTTCAGGTACCTGATAGGCAATGGTTCCACTATTTATAGATTTACCTGGAATTTACTCAGTTACAGACTGACAATAAAACCATTGTACCTACATTAATGAATATATAATAATTTTAAAACTCTCATAAATGAATATACTGAATAAAAACCACATTGGTAGATAAGTTTATGTATCTAAAAAAGTAGAGCTGATAGAGAAAAACGGATTGCATGTATAGATTTAGCGTCCCAAATATAGTTAAAATCAGCTCTAAAATTCCAGGCACCAAAACAAAAATATTTTTTTGTTGCCCTGTGTTATTGTTAAAACAGTAGCAGCTTAGAAATTGCCCGAGTAGTTTGTTTACAGTCAGCGTTTAAAAAAAATAGTTTTGTGAACAAATGGAAATTTCACGTGAAGGTTTTGTTGGATGATTTTTACAATTTTAATAAAGGCCTAACTCAACAACAATGCCTCGAATCGCTTCGTTCAACTTTTGGTAATAAAATAATAATCAGAAAAGTCCGTTTAAAATTGGCTTGCAGAATTTCAGCTTGGTCGTGCTTCTGTCAGCGATGAATTTCATAAAGGTCGAATCTTCTTCTTCTTCGGGTACCATGACCGTTCAACGATCATTGGTTATTATGTTGGCTACGATGTTGATGATCGTTTTATTAACAGCGCTCGGAAGAGTTAAACCGTAGACTTTCCGTACCACTGCCTCAAATTTTTCAACCATGATGTTTTCCTTCTCCCTGGATCAAGTCTGCCTGGAATTTTTCCCTCTATAATCAGATGCAAGATTTCATATTTTTCTGGATGTCTCATAACGTGGCCTCAGTTTTATTTACTCAGGAGAGTGCCCCACTGAATATAACATGCAGCTATTCAAGACCAACGTGAATACTTTTATTTCTGACAAATGTACTGTACAAGCACGAAATTATATAAAAAAATCTTAAATGAAGAAAATCTACTCATGAAAGAGAACTAAATACATAGAAAAATGCGCACAAACAGAGACACGTAGGATTTTATACATACAGTATACTGGATAAATCTGGCAATGCAATTCCTGCAACCAGTTAGAATTCTGACATGACAAGATTTCGGTCACATTTTCCTAAGATAGCAGGGAATTGAATCCTGGCATTTCTTTACCTTTACTGAGAACAGACACCGTCTGAAGAATTTTAAAATGAACGTCATGTTTCTGTAATGTAGATGTAAAAATTCTATTTGCATTTATATTATGTTCAAATAATAAACTTATTCGTATCTTGTCTACGTTTACGTGGCCAGAAAACGCCAGTTTTCCAATGCCATTAAAAAAAAAATTTTTTTGGAGACACTACCGTTTTTTTACATTTGTTTAATAATCAAATAACAACAAATTCGTTATTTCGATCATTTTCATGTTAACGAAAACGATTTTTGTGTTGTGATAAAAAATTTTCAATTTCTTTTTCAAAATAACCGAAAAAATATATTTGTTGTTATTTGATTAATAAACAAATGTAAAAAAAAAACGGTTAAAATTACTCCGAAAAAAATTTTTTAATGGCATCAGGAATTTTGAGAAAAAAAAGAAGACCAAATGGCATAAGATGGCAGGCACTTCAAATTTTAAATAACAAATTCAACTGTACCCACTGGGTTCAGTATTGTTGTACCAAAATTTCAGGGTATTTTTGCTATAACAAAACGCATATTTTCTGAAAGTTTCAAGCTGATCGGTTCACTGAGTCGACCGTACAGGTAAATGAAAAAAACAGTTTTTTGCCTGTTTTTTTCAATTTTGTAGGTTATGTACGCACTTAGGCGACTTACGCAGAGTTTAGTTTTTTTTTTGTCTCTATCCGACTTATATAACCGGAGTTATTCACATTTCAAGCTCAAAAAACGCGTTTTGAAAACTTACATTATTTATAAACAAAAGAGTACAAGTTTTTCGAGGTCCAAAATTCAGGACCTGGTGATACCCCAGGAAGGATGAAATCATAATATTGCTGTATCTAGACTGTGCAATTTCAGAAACTTCTTCTACTGCCCTACTATACATTTGATCATAAATAATTGAATATGGTGAAAAGTAACAATGTTTTATGAGTTCTAGATTAATGAAAAGAATATTATGTAACAAGATATATGCGAAGCGGCGTTTCTATACTCCTTCCCCATCCTCATGAACCCTTTATATATTTAACTATAAACAATTGAAAATAACACCATTTCCAGAATGTTCGACTCCAAAAACCCTAAGAAGGCCGTGCAACACGATATATATGATATTCCTCTAACTTCAGCCCCCACTGCCTTAACCCGTTATAGTGTCAATAATTACGCCTAAAATTTATTCATTATATTACCCAAAAACCTAAAAAAAGAATTAAGAAAATTAACAAAATTCATCGATACTTTCAATTATATAGATTCCATCCCCATTTCAAGTTAATCTCGGTAAGGTTCAGTTGGGTTTAACGGTAAGGTTATGTCAGAGCCATAAAACTTACACACCCATTTTAAGTAATATACAGTCAGATCAAAAAGTCTCCGTACATCACCTGCTTTCTGTACTATTTTTCTGTTATGTTTAACTAATTAATTGGAACTATGAGAAAACATGTTTAAATTAATATTTGAAACTTAACCAATGAGGATTAGTATTAAAACAACTACGGAACATTTTATTTAGAAATTACATTATTGTTATAAAAATGTAAACAGAATTAATGTCAAAAAAGTCTCCATACACTTAACAAATAACAACTTCGTTTAAACTAATATTTTAGTGGGACCGCCACTGGCTTTGATAATCTCCTATAACCTTTTTGCCATGGTTTCAACCAGCTTTCTAGTAACTTCTGCTGGCATGTTCTTCCATTCGTTCAATATTTCGTTTTGTAATTCTTCTCTATCTGAAACATTATGTTTGCGAACGCGCCGTTTAAGTTTCTCCCATAAATGCTCGATGGGGTTAACATCGGGTGATTGCGGAGGTGTATGAAGCTGCTATCGGACATTATAAATTACACAGGGCAACAAAGAAATATTTTTGTTTTTGGTGCCTGGGATTTTAGAGCTGATTTTAACTATATTTGGGACGCTAAATCTATACATGCAATCCGTTTTTCTCTGTCAACTCTACTTTTTTTAGATACATCAACTTATCTACCAATGTGGTTTTTATTCAGTATATTCATTTATGAGAGTTCTAAAATTATTATATATTCATTAATGTAGGTACAATGGTTTTATTGTCGGTGTGTAATTGAGTAAATTCCAGGTAAATCTATAAATAGTGGAACCATTGCCTATCAGGTACCTGAACTGACCCTTTTAATCACCTAACTCGGGTAAGTCTCGACAGTTTGTGCGTTCTGACTAATGAGAGTAAATCGAATTCGGCGTGTTATTTTATGTTAAGAAAAGAGTGTTTTTGTGTTATTGAACAGAATTAAAATGAGTTCAGGTTCCAGTTCAAGAAGAAGTTGTGTAAATCAACCTGATATGTTTTGCTGTATATGCGGAGAATACATGTTTCAACAAAACAGACAAACTATTACTGACTTTGTAAAGCGAGCGTATCTTGGATACTTTGGAGTTAAGCTTGGTGATCAGGACAAAACGTGGGCCCCGCATCTCGTATGTAAAACTTGTACAGAGCATTTACGGCAGTGGACTACCGGGAAAAGAAAATGTCTAAAATTCGGCGTACCAATGGTTTGGAGAGAACCAGAAAACCACTTCAATGATTGTTATTTCTGTTTAGTAAATACTAATGGAATCAATCGAAATAACCGCAGTAAGTGGACTTATCCCAATTTAGACTCGGCAATACGCCCTATCCCGCACTCAGATGAAATACCGATTCCAACATTTCATCAGCTACCACATATCTCTGATGACGAATATTTTCCCTCTGATCGCTCTTCTGATGCTAATAAAAGTTCTGATGCTAATGAAACTAACAGTGACTATGAGGGGACGTCATCAGTTCCTCAACGCTTCAATCAAAATGAATTAAATGGGGGATCTCAATTTATCGAAAAAAGCTTCTGAAGTACTGGCTTCTAGGTTGAATGACAAAAATTTACTGGAACAAGGAACCAAAATTACCTTTTACCGTACAAGAGAAAAAGATCTGCTACCATTCTTTTCTCAAGAAGACAATCTTGTATTTTGTCACGAAATTAGGGGACTCATGAAAGAAATGGGACTTTCTGATATATTCCAGATGATTGGCGCCTATTTATTGACAGTTCAAAGCGAAGTCTAAAATGTGTCCTTATACATAATGGGAATAAATATGGTTCAATACCACTAGCTCACTCAACGAAACTGAAAGAAGAATATAATACCATAGCTTTGGTCTTGCAGAAGATAAAGTATTACGAACATCAATGGATGATTTGTGTAGACTTAAAAATGGTAAACTTTCTTCTTGGGCAGCAAAGTGGTTACACGAAATATCCGTGTTTCTTGTGCCTCTGGGATAGTAGGGACAAAACACACCACTGGGTTAAAAAAGATTGGCCTCAGAGAGAAAACATGGACGTTGGGGAAAAGAATGTCATTAACGACGCTTTGGTTGAAAGAGAAAAAATCATACTTCCTCCGTTACATGTAAAGTTGGGCTTAATGGAGCAATTTGTAAAGGCTCTTGATAAGAATGGGTCTTGTTTTGCATATATAGGGGTAAAAATGCATCAGTTGAGCACAGAAAAACTCAAAGCAGGGATATTTGACGGCCCACAAATAAGACAATTAATTAAGGATCCTGCCTTCATAAATTCAATGAATCAAGTTGAACGAGAAGCTTGGACATCATTTGTTGCAGTTGTAGAAAATTTTCTAGGCAAACATAAAGCTCAAAACTATGTTGAAATGGTTAACAAGATGCTTAATAGTTTCAAATCCTTAGGGTGCAATATGAGTATTAAAATACACTATTTACACAGCCACTTAGACCGTTTTCCAGAAAATTTAGGAGACATGAGTGAGGAACAAGGTGAAAGATTTCACCAAGATATTAAAGTTATGGAGAACCGCTACCAAGGAAGATAGGACATGTACATGATGGCAGATTACTGCTGGAGTTTAAAAAGGGACTGTTTAAAAAAACATTCAAGAATGTCGCGGAAAAGAAGCTTTCCAAGTGTTGAGTCACTATTTCATTTCTTCAATGTTTTTTTTTGTTTGTAAGTACGACATAATATTGCATTTTGTATAACTAAAATAAAAAATTTCGTATCTACTTTTGTTTACTACACTTACGGATTTGAGTTACAATAATGTAACTTATATTTCTCTAAAATTGTATATCTTAAAAATTTGAGCTCCTAGGTACAAATGAATACGTTATTTGAATTCAGGACATCAAATTGATATAGAATCAGCTCAAAAAACCTCGACACCAAAACAGCTGTTCCCCTGTGTTATCCACCAAATTTACGGTATGTTTCGGATCATTTCCAACCCCTCCAACGGACACGCATCCCCAAAGTAGAACATTGCCACCCCCTAGTCTCACCATCGAGCAAATGTTTTTAATATCAAATGCGGTATTCTTCTTTCTCCAAGCTTTAGTTCTGCCGTCAGACCTAAAAAGGTTAATTTTAGTTTCATCACTAAAGATTACACATTCCCAAAATTCAGGAGGTTTAGTAACATTTCCCTAGCAAAAGCTAACGGCTTTTTGCGATTAGCTTCCGAAATTAACGGCTTCTTCCTGGCTGCACAAGTGCCCTGTGTAAACAATTTCTCACTGTTTGTGAACAAACATTTTTCGAAAATAGTTCCCATACTTCATCTTTTAATTTTGGTACACTTTTCTGAGGATCAATTTGTCTAGCAATACTGGTTTCTTCATGTGGAGTCAGTTTCTTGTGACGACCGGAGCTTGGTCGAATTTTATAGGAACCCGTTGATTTATACTGGTTTTCATTGTACTGAACAGTAGCATCCGGCTTTTTAACAATTTTTCCTATATTTCTGTACGATTTTCCATCTTTTCACAAATCAATTATGATCTTTCGAACTTGACATGGAATTTTACAATTTCTTTCGCTCATTTTTAATACTACTTTGAAAACCCACTGCAAAATTACTAGCAATAAGTGACAGATTATAAACTATGGCCGAAAATTATTCATTTGTTTTCAGTTTAGCGGGCAATAGATAGCTTGATAAAATGCGGCTGATTATAACGTGTTTTTTTCAATGCAGTTTCGGAGTGTATGGAGACTTTTTTGACATTAATTTTGTTTACATTTTTATAGCAATGATGTAACTTCTAAATAAAATGTTCCGTAGTTATTTTTAATACTAATCCTCGTTGGTTAAGTTTCAAATATTAATTTAAACATGTTTTCTTATAGTTTTAATTAATCAGTTAAACCTAACAGAAAATTAGTATAGAAAGTAGGTGGTGTATGGAGACTTTTTTAGACTATATATATATATATATATATATATATATATATATATATATATATATATATATATATATATATATATATATATAGGCAGAGGTTGGATTTAAATATATAAAGATAAAGGTTATCCTTTTAAGTTTTTATTTTGCCTTTTTTATAAGGCAAGTATTGGTGTTAGATGCATATAGAAATGCAAATACAAAATAATTTCCATCTATATATATTTTCTTTAAGCTCGAATCTTTCATGCCGAGGTAGTTTAATAAATTTCCTATATAAATTTAACTTCACGGTGCATCCGTATTTGCGAAAAGATATAAAAGTATGTGGAAAGTTTGCCATTTTAAATTCATGCCGTTGATTTATTCGTGCTGCTTCAATCTCCGCATAAGTTTTAAAAATGTAAGAATATGTGGATTATTTATTTTTTTATTTGGGAATTTGTGTAATTTGTTATATGACAGACTTCGTGGTAATAATTATTTTTATGCTCGCAGTTAACTGAATATTTTAATATATAATATTTTTTCTTCATTATTATACTAGCTAAAAAACGTAGATTCTCTTTTATTCCTCAATTATCTTGCAAAAGAAAAAAATATTTTCTCGGTTTAAAAGAAGTCACCGGAACCGACAAACTGGATATATTAAACATCCACAAGGATTGTCGTCTTGGTAACAGACGACGATTCTGTTCTGTAATTAATGAGTTTCTTGGTTGACACCTCCCTCAGGAAACCATCCTTGCTTGTTAATGTAATGAGCGCCTTTAAATCATTTTTTTTGGGGGTTTTTTTCTTACATTTTAACTGACTCGACTCTTGTTACACGCGTTTATGGTTACCAAGGTTAATAATTTCATGTAAAATATTTGCTTTTTATGGCAAATTGTAATATATATATCTCTAATATATATAAAATGCAACGTCTCTCTGTCTGTCTATCTGTCTGTCTGTCCGTTAGTGCGCTTATCACTGGAAAACCACTTATCCGATTTACGTGCTTTTTTTTAAAAAAAAAAACATACATTTGTTCTCTGGCCAGGTTATAGAATATATTTTATTACGTTAGGTGACATAAGGAATAAGCAGTGACGATAATAGTGAATCAGGTCGGAAAAAAGTTCGCCGCTGGCACGTTCTCTTGCAATATACTGCCTAAACCATTAAATATGGAACAATATCATGTAGTAAAGAATATAATATACATAAAATACGTCTCTCTGTCCGTTAGTGCGCTTATCACTCGAAAACCACTAATCCGATTTACGTGTTTTTTTTTTTATTCATAATTATGTTCTCGTTCCAGGTTATGTAATAATAATATTAATCTATAATATATATAAAATGCAACGTCTTTCTGTCTGTCTGTTTGTCCTTTAGTGCGCTTATCACTCAAGAACTACTTATCCGATTTATGTGATTTTTTTTATTCATACATATGTTCTCTGGCCAGGTTATATAATAAAATTTTACACGCGAAGAAAATAACACCAAGTATGTCTCCATACCGTATAATCCGAAATATAGCAAGGGACTCAATAAGGTATTTAATAAGGTAGGACTCACCGTAGTCTATAAGTCATCAGACAATCTTAGGAAATCCCAAAGATAAGATTCCTAATTGTGAGAAAAGTGGAATTTATAAAATTAGTTGTAATAATTGTGACAAATAGTATGATAGGCAAACTAAAAGGTCAATTAAAACCCGATTTAAAGAACATTTAGCACACTTAAAATACAGTAGAACAGAAAAGTCTACCATTGCCGAACATGTCCTTGAAGCTGATCATACTGTAACATTAGATAATCTAAGATTAATTAAAAATGTATCTGATAGGAAATTGTTGAACGCATACGAAAGTATGAAAATTATAAAATGTAAAAGTAGTTTAAATAAAGACAGAGGGCCTATTCCTTATAGTCTCCTCTACTGGTTACTTGACCGAAACTGATGGCCTTGCCTATGCCATTAGTTCCGCCTGAGTAATTCAAGGGTTAGGCTAAGTATAAATAGGGTAAATTTGTAGTTTAGCTTGACTACATCGGTCCTAACGTGGTTAGCGAAAACGCGCGTCGAATGCAAAAATAAAGTGTTTGGTGTAGTGGTGATATATACTGAGTAGTGTCATTGTGTCAAAGATTCCACATTTCCAATTTAGTATATAATAATAATCTATATAATATATATATATATATATATATATATATATATATATATAATATATATATATATATATATATATATTATAAGATGCAATGTCTCTTTGTTTGTATATCCGTTAGTGTGCTTATCGTTGGAGAAGTACTTATCCGATTTATATATATATATATATATATATATATATATATATATATATATATATATATATATATATTTTTAATTCTTAACTTAATATTTAACAAAAAAAAAATCTATAATATATGTAAAACGCAACGTCTCTCTGTTTGTCTGTCCGTTAGGGCGCTTAGCACTCAAGAACCACTTATCCGATTTACGTGTTTTTTTTTTTTAATTCATGCATATGTTCTCTGGCCAGGTTATATAATAATATTAATAATCTATATAATATATATAAGATGCAACGTCTCTTTGTTTTTGTCTGTCCGTTAGAATGCTTGTCATTGGTGAAGCACTTATCCGATTTATGTTTTTTTTTTTAATTCTTAATTTAAAATTTATCAAAAAAAATCTGTAATATATGTAAAACGCAACGTCTCTCTGTTTGTCTGTCCGTTAGTGCGCTTAGCATTCAAGAACCACTTATCCGATTTACGTGCTTTTTTTATAAAATACATATGGCCAGGTTACAGGATATATTTTATTACGTTAGGTGATATAAGGAATAAGCAGTGACGATAATAGTAAATCAGGTCCACGCGAGCGGAGCCGTGGGCACTGCTAATATATACATATATATATATATATATATATATATATATATATATATATATATATATATATATATATAGATATACATATTTATATATATATATATATATATATATATATATATATATATATATATATATATATATATATCTATATATATATATATATATATATATATATATATATATATATCTATATATATATATATATATATATATATATATATATATATCTATATATATATATATATATATATATATATATATATAATATATATATATATATATATATATATATATACATATTTATATATATCTATATATATATATATATATATATATATATATTATATATATATATATATATATATATATTAGGTTCACAAGGTTCATCTGTATCCTGTATCGACCACCAAGTGATACTAATTTTCGAACACTTTTCGCTTCTCTTGCAGACACCATCGATCATTTACAAAGTAACTATCCAAGTGCCGAGATTGCCATCCTGGGCGACTTTAATGTCCACAATATCAACTGGCTTAAATATTCAAATACTACCGACGAACAAGGTCGTGAAGCTGAATTATTCTCAATCACTTATGGCTTAACTCAGCTTATTGACGAACCAACACGGATCCCTGATCGAGACGGGGAGTTCGCCAGTCTTCTTGATCTGTTTTTAACCACCAATCCGGAGATTTACACGGTCACCGTAAATCCGCCGTTAGGTTCTTCCGACCATAAACTGCTTTCTACATCGAGTATCCTGCCAATCAGTGACAGAGAGGCGCCTAGGCCGCGCAAGATTTGGCACTACAAATCTGCTAAATGGGAAGATCTCATGGAATACTTTCGAACTTTCCCTTGGATGGACATTTGTTTTTCGATCCGATAACCCATCTGACTGCGCCAGGGAGGTCTCCGATGTTATTTTGGCTGGTATGGAAGCTTACATCCCTTTTTTCGAAGAAATGCTCCTCCAACGGCAAGCCTTGGTTCGACCGAAAATGCAAAGAAGCTGTTGCTTCTAAACATATTGCCTACCGACAATGGCGTGAAAATCCTAACACCGTAAATCGTAACATCTTTGTTCATGCCCGGAACAGATGCAAGGGAATTATCAACGAAACCAAGGAGGCACACAATCAACGAATTAGAAACAAACTTCTCGCTTGTCCCAACAATTCCAGGTCCTTTTGGGCAGTCGCTAAGGCAGTTAGTCAAAATTTTACCAAATCCACCATACCACCACTCACACGGTCAGATAATTCCATTGCAACCACACCTGTTGAGAGAGCGAACTTGTTGGCTAAACTCTTTGCTTCACATTCTACTGTCGATTTCCAAGGAAAAACACCACCTACTATTCCCATATTGCAGTCAAGGATGCCCGATGTTGTCTTCAGACAGCGCATCATAAAGCGTATTTTAATGAAGCTAGACACCAAGAAGGCTTCTGGCGCTGACGGAATACCTGTCATAGTTCTCAAAAACTGTGCAAGGGAACTAACACCAGTTTTCTGTCGACTTTTTAAACCTATCCTACAGAAAGGGAATATTTCCGTCCTGCTGGAAATGTGCCACGGTTCAGCCGATACCTAAAAAAGGTAAGAAGACCTTGCCAAATAACTACCGACCAGTTGCACTGCTTTCAATAATATCGAAAGTCATGGAAAAGGTTATCAATGAGCATCTTCTAAAATATCTTGAACGATTCAATATTATTAGCGATCACCAATATGGTTTTCGTAAATATAGATCAACAGGAGATCTTCTGACTTATGTAACACATGTTTGGAACAACGCAATTGAACACTTTGGAGAATCTCGAGCGGTTGCTCTTGACATATCCAAGGCATTCGACCGTGTGTGGCACGATGGACTGTTGGCTAAGTTACGCTCTTATGGTATGTCTGAAAGGTTCTGTTTGTGGCTCTCATGTTTCCTCAGAGAGCGTTCTTTACGAGTGGCGGTCGACGGATTTCTTTCTAACACCCTCACTATCAACGCCAGTGTGCCCCAGGGCTCCATACTGTCTCCTACTCTCTTTCTCATTTACATTAACGATCTGCTGGAAAAGACCGGAAATCCAATCTATAGCTTTGCAGATGACAGTACGCTTGTCTCTTCATTCACCTTGAACGCTCGGACATCGGCTGCTCAGACGAATATCCGCAGACAGCAGGAGGTCGTTCAACTTAACAAAGACCTGGAAGAAATTCTATCTTGAGGTGACAGTAACCAAGTGGAATTTAAACGCTACAAAAACCCAAGCGGCAGTATTTTCTAAAAAAGTTAACGTTGCTGAACCCGACATAGTTATGTCGGGGCACTCCATTCCCCTAGCATCGTCGCTCAATTTGTTGGGCGTTTAGTTTGGGAGCAAATATGTCTTGGCATGAACATGTTGCAGGCATAGCAAGGAGAGCTTCTCAAAAGTTGGGAATATTATTTAGAACCAGAAAGCTTTACACCCCACAGCAACTGTTAATTCTTTTACAAAGCCCAAATTCGAACCAACTATGGAATACTGCTCCCACGTTTGGGGCTCCGCTCCCAAACATACACTGCATTTGTTGAGATTCTGTTCAGAGAAGAGCGGTCCGTCTGATTGGGGACCCGGAATTGACCGGCGGCCTTGATTCGCTGGAACATCGAAGAACGGTTGGCGACTTGGGTCTGTTCTACAAGTATTTTTCATGAAAGTGTTCGAAGGATGTAGCCCGCCCTAATTCCTCCCAAAGCGGTGCATGTTAAAAATACACGTCGCGCTGGTGCTTCGCATCCGCATGAGGTTCAGCTTGTTACTCCGCGTACAACGCTTTTCAAGCAATCTTTTATATGGAGAACGTCATCCCTTTGGAATAATTTGCCCAGCGCTATGATTTTTCCCACCGAGTACAATTTTACAGCGATTCAAGAACAACGTGAATCGCTTTTTTTCCGCACTCGTGCCGGTCCTGGAGCGCTTTAGGGACTTCCCTGCAGCACGTGTGCTAGACCCATAAAAAAAAAAATATATATATAATATATATATATATATATATATATATATATATATATATGTATATATATATATATATATATATATATATAATATATATATATATCATGTTCTAGTTAGAAGTTTATTAAAAACGTTCCGCCTAATTTGTAGGCTTCTTCAGTTTATCTAAAAATTGAAAATTTTTCAATCATTGTACATTTTCTCTCCCTTCTTTACTTTTCTTTATGACTTTAAATTTTGATTTTACAGGAGTGTTCTGGATATTCAGTAGGATGCACAATTTTTTTAATTATGAATATATAAAATTCTTAAACTTATAACACAATGTAAAAAAGTGAAACAATAAAAATACACATAAAAATATACATAAAAACTTACGTTGTGTGGGATGAAAACGAAGGCACACTTAACGTTCTTTAAATTATACTACTAGAACGGTCACATTTTTAAAATAACTTTTAAACATGTATATGAACGAAAATCATTCTTTGCTTTGTTTTTTTTTAATTTATTTATTTATTGCTATTGAGTTATTATGAGAAGAGTTCGAAATAAATATGATTCAGACGTTAAGGGTCTGAGTCATATTTTGTTTGACAAGTAACAAGTTTTTTATTATGATATTTGTCTTTCTCACAAAAAATTAAGTTTAAGGCTGAAAGAATTTTCTTAGTTTGTAGAACAGGAAAATAGTAAATTAGATGAGACACTTAAAAACAGTCCTTGTACTACTTGGTAAATGTAAGTGAAGTTTTTTAAGATTCTAAACGTTTTAGCTAGCCACAAAGCGGTTCAGTTATATATATTCATTCTTAACCTACGCCGGAAAATGCAAGCAAGATAAATCAGCAGTCGTGTTTTAAAAATGGCAAAACTTTTATCTCTTATCTTGTATGAAAATGCTCGAGTAATGCGAGCTAAAATGTTGATAACAAAATTTATAGAACTACTTGGAATGGAAGAATCTAGCTTAGGAGAAAATACATACAAATGGAAATTTCTCTAGGTGTATGCACTGCACATTTCCTGTATGCATCCATTCTTTGACGTAGCTAACGTGAAAAATGTAGGTGGTTATAAAATGTAATAAGATGGCAATTTAAATATTCTGTACATAAAAGGTGCATTTAACAGGAAGTTTATTTAAGAAAAATAGTCCGTGATGCTGTAACCATCTACAAAACTAAACTGTTCATTTTTAAAAAAAGAGAATACATTATATGCAGAGCATTTTTAGCATCATTTCTAATGAAAAAGCGTTTTGGTCAGCAAATTATTCAGAAGGATGTATGCAATTCAATACCAAAATTTATCCATCTATGTTATTTATTTAATAGCAACAGCCCCACAAAAAAAAAAGTGGGGTATACTTTTGATGCGATATATCAGATCCGTAGTATTTTGCCCGCTGATCACGAATCTGATGTCACAAATATCGCCATCACATCTCAATTTTTTTCTAACCTCAAAAAATAGCTAAAAATTAGTAAAAATTAAGAAAATATACTCCTAAAAAATTGATTCAAGCTTTTTCATGAATCCAAAGATCTATTAATATGTATTCGGACACGCTAAGCTAATATTCATCGGTTGGGTTAAGCCATACAGTTCTGTTTTCTTTCTATCCTCAATAAATCAGACAGATATAGTGCTTCTCGAATGCAAAAACGAATTCAAATTAAAATTCAACCTATTCTTACCAAATTTGGCACACGGGAGTTTTTTGGGGTTGCTGATTATGAATCTGAGTCGGATTTGCAAAATTCAAAATGGCGGATCCAAGATGGCGGACAAAATTTTTGATAAACCAACCGATTCCTACCAAATTTGGTATACAGTTGGGGAATCCTCAAACCTGATACTCTTAAATCCTAAAAACCCTGAAACTTTAGACTCCCACACCCTGTAACCTCAAAAAAAATAGACCTCAATAACCCTGTAAACTTTAAAAATGAGGACCCAATAAACTCAAAAAAACCAGGACTTTTTTAAAACCATATACTTTCAAATAGTAGACCCTTAAGCCCTAGAATTGCGATGGTTAGACCCGCGCCTAACTTTCCTTTTTTTGGCTGTATCTTGTTCTTTTTTCCGCGAATGACCTATTCAATGGCTTTCTGCCCAAACGCTTTTGAGGACTTGTTTCTCTTTTTAGCGACCAGCAATAGTCCGCTAGCTTATTGTCATCCCATCGTCCTTGATACCGATTTTCTATGATTTTCAGATCTTGGGTGAAAACGTTCCCCTTGCTCCTCACTGTAGTCACCAAGATTATCTGGGAAATCATCGATGTGGGAGTCCCTGCATCGTAATTCTCTTTCTTCCACCTGCCATGACGGCATCTAAGCCGTTATCCAGGGACTCTGCCGGCTAGTGGAGTAACACCGTTGCCCACCGTCACCACGTGGTGCCCTGGATGCAGGTAGTAAGAATAAAAATCGACCGATGAATTTTCTCGGCGTTCAAAATGGCGCGAAAACATCTGCCATCTTGAATTTTGCAAATCCAACCTCAGATTCGTGATCAGCGACCCAAAAAATCCCCGTGTACCAAATTTGGTAAGGATCGGCTGAATTTTAATTTGAATTCGTTTTTGCATTCGAGAAGCATATATCTGTCTGATTTATTGAGGTTAGAAAGAAAACAAACTGTATGGCTCAATACCAACCGATGAATATTAGCTTAACGTGTCCGAATACATATTAATACATCTTTGGATTCATGAAAAAGCTTGAATCAATTTTTTAGGAGTATATTTTTCTTAATTTTTACTAATTTTTACCTATTTTTTGAGGTTTAGAAAAAAATTGAGATGTGATGGCGATATTCTGACGTCAGATTTGTAATCAGCGGGCAAAAATACTACGGATCTGATATATCGCATCAAAAGTATACCCCACTTTTTTTTTGTGGGGGCTGTGTAGTCATTTGAAAATTAATAGACATTGATCAAAGAAATTTATATTTATTATAGTTTTATTTGTAAAATATACTAATATACTGAAGGATATAAAAAAAACTATGATTTTCTTGACCTAGAGCAGGGGTCAGCAACCTTTTAACTAAGGGGTGCCAGTTTTCATCCATACAACATTTTGCATGCCGATATAGGTACTTACTACAACTAAAATTAACAAAAATTAACTTAAATTAACTTAAAATATTGCTTTTAGAAGGTTTAAAATTACAAAAAAATTTTTAACATTTAACAAATAATTTTATTATACTAGTCCTAGGACCTAGTGTGAACCCTGTGCTTGAAGTTCTTTAGAGAGTTTTCTTATATCCGGTTCATGTCTAGTTATTTTCAGTGTCACACATGCTTCCGAGTTGTCTGTTGTCAGCCTGCTTCGGTATGGGTTTAAAATCACTTTCATATGGGGAAAAAAAAGTTGTTCACAGATATAGGATGATCCGAAAGCTGTAAGCATTGGCAAACGCTACTTTCTTAAGACAAATAAATTTCTGTGCTAAACTCATCCAACAACTGAGTATCTCGTTTGAATGGATGTCATCTGGCAGTCACCTTCTATTACCCTTCTTAATTCTACAAATTTCGTGTTCCATAACTCGGAGCTTTTAAATTCAATGTATTGAAGATCAAAATCATTAATGTCCATCCATGAGAAAAGAGATATGTCAAAGCAACTGCTGGAAAAATCCATTAAATCTGGTTTGATTAAAAAAGCAAACATAGATCATGTTTATCAAATCCTGACCCCTCTCGATAAACACCTCTTTTAAATTAGTCCATATATTTAAGAATTTCGTCTATTAGTGCACCATCGTCGACACTGGATATATAAGTTTTTAAATTTGGAAAATTTTTATATGTGCTTGTAGTAAATATCGCTGATAATTAAATCTATTTTTAATTTGAATGATTTCCAGGATTCGTATAAATTCAGAACTGTTTTGCCTGAACCTTGTAACTTTAAGTTGAGTTCACTGAGATGATTTGTAATATCAGTAAGAAACATTAACATACAGATCCAGTTCTTATCTTCTAGTTTAAGATAAGCATCCACTTGATTTTTTCCAACAAGAACGATTTGATTTCGCCCAGACATTGCACAAATCTAGAGAGCACTTTACCATGGCTGAGCCAGCGCACATTATTGTGCAATGGTATATCTGAATATGCACTTTCTAATTCCTGCAGAAACGCCTTAAATTGTCTATGGATCAGTGAAGAACGACCGACAATGTAGTTAACTATTTTTAACCACCCTATCCATCACGGATTTTAAACTTCCAGGGGAGATTTTAGCGCACAAACTCTCTTGGTGAATTATGCAATGAAAATTCAAAACTGATCGACCCATGCGTTCAATAAGAAGGGAAACAAATCCTTTATGTCTCCCAATCAATAGCAGGAGCGCCATCTATCATTACGCAAAAATTTTTATTTTTATTTAAATCAATGTTCCGCTTTTCAAAATGTTTAACAAATTCTGAAAATATATCCTCTCCTCTTGTCATTCCCTGCAATTGGAGCAGACAAATCAGCTCTTCATACACACTGCCATCATCGAAGTATCGCGCAACGATTGCCAGACGGGCAATGTCATTAATATCGACACTTTCATCCAATGCTACACTAAATACAAAACTCCGTTTGATAGCGTCTCTCTGCTGTTTTTGGACATTTTGTGTCATTTCGGTAATTCGTCTCTGGATGGTCCGCGCTGATGCCAGTATATCCCTAATCCTGGCCAATATTGTATCCTTATTGGGCAAGTCGTCGAATAAAATCTCGCCAGTACTCAAAAACGTTTTGCTTCATAAATTCTCCGTCAGTGAACGCCCTACCCTTTTGTGCCAACGATTGTGCAATTTTGAAACTGCATTCAGTTACCTGATTTTTTCCTTGGAAAACTTTGCTAAAGAATGTTGACTGTTTCTCGTATTGGTTTTACTTGCTCTTTGTATTGCCTCCCTTTTATCAGCGTTATCTTTAAATGACGATTCATGTTTTATCTGGAAATGTCGTTGAACACTAGATGTCCGGAAAACTACGCTTTCCCGATATAGGACACAAATGGCCCGATCGTTTTGCTATACAGAGCCATGACGTTTGAAATGATCGAACGTCTACCTTCTGTTTCTTCGCGGCCATAACGCAATGTAATTTTAATTTTTAAACTTTTCGACGACTATTGACTGGAACGGATGTTACTTCTATACTAAATGATCCAAACGTGTAGCCGCTTGCTATATATAGAAAAAATAATGTTTTCCAGAAAATTCCAATAATTACGTTTATTAAATTTCTTAGAACAAAAATTATTATCTACAACGCGCCCATTGCAATCAAAGGGCCGCCTAGAAGTTAAATCTAAAAACTAAAGTTCGGAAATATTTATATAAAAAGAGTTTTGCGGCGTGCGTCGGAACGATTGAAGTCAAGTCAAACAAAAACCGCCTTATAGCGGCTCTTTTGATCTGAATTGAGGACGTTTGTTTGTGTTTTTGCCTAGGCTTATATTTTGAGGCTTGCCGTCTTTAATACTTGCCGAAATTAAAGCCAAACCAATGAATTCAGTAAAATTATAAATTACAAAATATATATTTTGTAGTTTTTGGTAGTAATACCTAGTGACCTATATAATATATCGTTTTTGTTTGTATCATTAAAATAATACTGTCTTCGATTATTTACTTAATTTCGAAACATGTCACAGATTACAGAATTAATGTCTAAAGTTTGAATAGGTACGCGTGCCATTTAAAATTGCTTGGCGCGCCAGAGATAGCACGCGTGCCATAGGTTGCCGACCCCTGACCTAGAGAGAAAAATTAAGAAATATTTCGGTGATTTTTTTACGAATTGAATTGTTTCCCTAGCGAAGGATATAAAAGTTATTATTAAAAAGCTTGAAAATAATTGACGATTTCCGTTTTGAGTAAAACTGTTTAGAAATTTTCAGAAGCGATGGGCAAAATTTCATTTTAACTTTCAAGTTTAAACTCTCATGCCTTTTAATCGGAGAACAATTAACTAATTGAAGACATTCTGGGTCGATTCTAAAATAAAATTAAATGCAAACATTTAACAGGAAATATGTTTGCATAGTTTAATTTTGCCACTGTTTAATTTTTTCATTTAAAATATCAAAACTATATATATTTGGGATAGAGGAAGCTAAAAAACTTGACTAAATAGTTATAAGTCGTAATTTCAAGGATAGGTGTTTAAGATACTTCACCTTTCAAAGTTTGTTTACGATTCTTTTCTAAATAAAAAAAAATAACGTTGCCGTGTTGGACTAACACTATTCAGATCGATTCGGATGTTTTTTACGCATTGGTGTGACGCATTGAAATGTTGGGAAGTCATTGGCATTGAGACAGTTCTATTAATTGACATGCTTTTTTAAACGCCCAAAAATACTCATTTTGGACTCTAAGTACAATTTTAGGATTGGTTCTGATAAAACAGTTTTATGAATATATTGGTCTAGGTGATTTATTTTAGTGAGTACTGGAATCTAGTAAAAGAAGTTATAAGTATTAAACGGATACGCATTTCTAGTTAAACTGTTATGGTCCAAGTGGCCTTCGAGAAAATCCTCTCTTTTGATTTTTATCGTCTTTGATAGAGATAAATTGGCATAAATTAAATTATATAGTTAATTATGTTAAATTAAAATTATAAATTGGTTCGTGTTAAAATGTAAGGAGCTATTGTATGGTTTCCTTCGTGTTTTTTCCAGTGGGAATAAATAGGAAAGCTTGAATTCAAGATATATCCTATTTTTATAAACAACGGTAATTTGACAAGGAAAAATCAGATGTCTACACGTCTTAAAACATAACTGGTTGTCTAAGGATTTCTGCTCTCACCTTGTTAAATGATGTGATTTTAAAGGACCGACGGTAGTAGATTCGTCTTGTCTCCTTTTATTTTAAGACTCGAGCTGAATAAGATATAACCCTCAAGTTATCTTTCTTACCTTATAATTTTCGACGCAAACTAGCGTTCGAAACTTAGTAATTTTTTGGTTATTAATTTTAAAAGTACACATGTTTTGTCTCCAGAAAGCGAAAATAAACTTCCATAGTGGGGCAATTGTATTTAAAGGAAAACTACGCTAGTTGTGGCTCTCTCTGCCACGAGACTTTCGGGGAAGTGTTTTTTCAATAAAGTTTTAAAAAGGGCCAAGTCCCGATTGATGGAAAACTAAAGTTTCTGGTTATGGTATCATTGGTATTTTTTGGATAAGATACCGAGCCAGCCATTTAGGGGCGATATATTTTTCTTACTAAAGTTTGCAGGAGATCATTTTTAAATACTCGACGCTTTTTCTTTTTGTCTATGTTGATTTTTTCTTCTGGTTACCTTTTTGGTCTGAACTTACTGCCAGAAAATTTTGGTTTTGATAACAGTTTTTGTTTATGCAGAAACTGTCATGATGAAATTAGCACTACCTTAAGGCGTTACTTAAACCAACCAATAAGATGGCTAAACGCTTAAAATAGTACTAAAATAACACCTAGCTTGAGCCGAGATGCTCTCAATTGACATAGAAAGGGCACTATAATTAGGGACGAATTTAAGCCCTTTTCGATTGTGTAACAGAATGCAAATTTCCGTCAGAGAAACACTTAATTGGTGCATTGGACATTCTAATAGTTAGATTTGGATCGATGAAAGGCGGCTGTCGATTTATGTATTCACAATAGGGTTTTGTTAAAAAGCACCATAAAAATTTAAATCCGTGGACACGCTCTATATTTAGCAATTTTACACAGCTTGATTAAACGTTAACATTTTACTCTGGAAAACCTAATGGTTATATATATATATATATATATATATATATATATATATATATATATATATATATATATATATATATACAGTAGAATCTGGAAAAAGTGAACTCGCATAAAAGTTAATCGCTCGGTAAGTTAACCGTATTTCAGCATCCACGTGCCGCTCTAAAAAGTTAACTCTTCAGTTAACTTTTCAGAGCGTATGAATTTTTCAAAACAACGGTTTTTTTTCCGTTCATAAAAAGTGGCACTTTGGCCACTTTTAAAAAATTCTCAGTGCAGCACTGAGCTCTAATTTTGTTCGTTGGATTATGGTATTCCCCGAACTTCTTTTCTATTTTGAGCTGCGAAAACCTATGATCATCTTCATCGTCAAACAACATTGATTTAGTTAGTCGTTAGCGTTTGAGTTTGTGAGTTGTGTATTATTTACTTAAAAAACGTCAAAGCAGAACAAATCATGACAAATCAGATTAGATTTGCAGCAGAAAGTGGAGATTTTAAAAAAGATTGGTCAAAGTATTCACGGAACACGATTGGCGTTGAATTATGGTGTATCTAAAGTAGCCATCTCAAAAATAAAGAAAAAACGCTGTGGCGAGCACATATGAAAAAGCACACAAGAAAACACTACATAAACCGGAATGTGCTGATCTTGAGGCAAGATTGTATAAATGAATGGTTCTTGAACCAACGACAGCGTAATTGTGCAATGACTGGTCCAATTTTAAAATCAAAAGCTAAGCACGTAAATTCGCCATACTGCACCGTGGAAAAAAATTTAATCCCAGTGATGGATGGCTAGCAAATTTTAAGAGAAGACATGGTATTTCACCATCTCAAAATTTGTGGGGAAATCCTTTCAAGCGATACGTCGGATGTTACATCTTTCATTCATAATTTAAGAGCAAAAATTAATGAAATGGACATCTCCGACTCGCAACTATATAACGCAGATGAATCTGAACTATTTTTATCGTTTTTTTAGCGGATAAAACATTTTTGTCACAGCAAACGAAAAGACGGCACCGGGCCGAAAAATTGCAAAGGAAAGAATCACATTTTTGTTGTGTGCTAACGCAGATGGTTCGCACAAGTTAAAGCCGTTGGGTCATTGGTAAATCTGCAAATCCACGTTGCTTTAAGGGATTTGAAAAAACCCATTGGAATACGCCAATTCGAGAAGTCGTGGATGAATTCAGAGTTTTTCTTCAACTGGTTCCATCATTCATTTATAAAACAGGTAAACTTATTTTTTTAGTTTCATAAAAAATTTTGCAGGTTATTGCATAAAAATTTTTGCAGGGTCGCCAATTTTCTGCTAAAAATAATTTACCCATCAAAGGCATTGTTGCTGATTGATAACTGTACTGGCCTATAAGCCAATTGACATGCTACAGTCTGATGATGGAAACATTGCTGCAATGCTTTTACCACCTAACGTAACAGCGGTTTTGCAACCCATGGATCAAAATCCCATAAGATTGGTCAAGTTAGGATATCGAACTAAATTGTTATGCAACATTGTCGCACAAGCAAACGTTCCGATTGGAAATATTTTGAAGGCACATACAATTCGTGATGCTATTTTGCTACTTAAATCAGTGTGGGACAAATTGCCGCAAGCTGTCCTTATAAAAGCGTGGAATAAGATAAAAAAGTGGGATGATGATCAGTACGATAGTGAAGACGACATTCAGCTCTCTAAATTGATTACATCAAATAGTGCATACAACGATACACTTCGAGAAGTTCAATTGTTGATGTCAAAGGTGGGTGATAATGTTGACATCAGCATTGATGACATTAAAAAATTGGAACAATGATCAAATTTCAGAAGATAACGATGATTTCGAAGTGTCCGATAATGATAACGACGCGTCAATTGTCGAGCAAGATATTCAACAAACCAAAAGTGAGCTTCTCGAAAGCAGTTGAAAGCATCAATACCTTGATAAAATGGTTTGAAAACAATAACGATGGCAAATCAGGTGGCAGACCTTGTCAATATGCACACGAAAATGGTCAAGAGCTATTACACAAAAGAAAAAAAAAACAAACAAGTCTCGACTGCTTCTTTAAACCACTCCATACAAATTAATATAAAGTTACTGCGCACGAAAATATTCAAGAGTGACTGTGAACTTTAAACCAACCGGTACAAATTAAATTTAAGTTTCTTTTTTGTAGTGATGAAAACTAAGTCAATGAATAAATTTAGCATGTCATTTCCAAAAAATCTAGGTTTATTTTTTATTTTTTTCAATTTTGAAAACACGCTTAGAAAAGTTAATAGTTCGAAAACGTTAATTACCCTTGGGAACATTTCGGTTAACTTTTTCGAGATTCTACTGTATATTATTGAAACGATCTCTTTTTGCAGCTCTATTTTGTATAGCCTCAATCTTTCTTTATGTTTAGTAAATATTTTATTTATTAAATCAAAGTCGTTATTTGCCCCTTATGTATATCTTAATTCTGAGAATGGATTGAGTGGATATTAATACTGATAGAAGACATAATCAATATATCAGCTAGCCCGTTTTTTTACTGGTAGAAAACTTGGTTGTGTTTTGGGCACCATTCATTTTAGAATAAAAAGAATCTAAACTTCAGCTGAAAAGATAAAAAAATACTGCATACAACCGTTACATCTTGAAAGAAAAAGCAGGAGTTTAGTGAGACACTACACTTAAATAAAAAAGAGTATATTAACAAAATAAAAAAATTTCCTCTTACTTACACTCTTAAAGTCACTTTATAGACTTAAAAAATAACCTTTTACTACTAGACAAGTGCACACTTTTACAGAGATTGTCTCTAAATTAGAATATATTAAGTTCTTAGCAAATGACTTTAAAAGATTACGATATAAAAGTTTGTAAAATCGGCTTCGCGGATTACACGTGTTGAGTAGTCGTTGGAAGCACACGTTGTAGACAGGAAGTGAGATATTTAAACTGGTGTACTACTGACTTACTGCTTGGCTTCTCCTCGTGGGTTTTCCATAAGCTGCTTGGCCTCTTCTGATGAGATTCTCATCAAAAATATTGTCCCAGCCACTACTCTCCTATTCTTTTTTGGATAGCTAATCACTTTTTGACTCGAAATGCCTTAGGATGAGAAGAATATTTCAAGAACGGAAAAAGGCATCAAACTTGAGATCTAAAAACTACACCCACTTGGTGATAAAAAAAACCGTTTACTGCACTACGGCATGACGGAAGAAACAGCCACTACGTCATGCTGGAGGAAAACCGGGGAGCCGTTACTGCTTAACGGAGGAAAAAAACCCTGAAAAATTCCATATGGCCGTTTATATATCTTTTGCCCCAAAGTGAAGTCTTTAAAATGGTTCACTTCCGGGACGCAAAATCCGACGCATTCAATGCAAACTAAATAAGTTAAGTCGGCAACCCGCGTTACACACTGCTAGTTTAGTTAAACTGCTCAAAAATTTAAATTAACTTGACAAAAATGTAAACCTTTTGTAATGCCTAGAGATAAACCGATTGAAAAAACACAGGTTCCATTCTAAATGAACAAACAGAAATAAATATGATCGATGGGAAATTCCCATTATTAAATTTATATACCTTACAAAGGTGCAGTATAAATTCCGAGAATATCGTAATTAACTATTTTCAGACTACTTGTAAAAGTAGATATCAAGGTGGATTAAAACCTAAATGTTTTTTAGTTGCAAAAAATATCAGAAGAAGTTACCATGTAACGAAAAGCGTCATGCAATTTTGTAATAAAAAGTGGAAATTTTGACAAATTGTCTTTCATTACGTTAGTTATGGATTTTCACCAAGTAAAAGCCAAAACAATTCAAAAAACCATTTGCTTACTTTCATTGATAATTTCTCCACCAGTATCTACCGAGATAGTTTCAGGTTTTTCTGTAAGTCTCGTTTTGTATAATCTTGACTGCAGCAATTTGGCTTTTCTTGCTTATACAGAATCATCCTGTATTCACACCAATTATCAAGTACTACACATATTACGCTTTTTAGAATATTAAAATTATATGTACGACAGAAGTAATAAGCACATCAATAAATATCTTGATATACATAGTTCAAAAATAGATAGAATATTAGAATAAATACAATAATCAAACAGAATTTGTGTTAACTGACTTATAAATAATACATAGGGAAATAAATTCTAACTTGATGCAAGAATTCGTTCACAGAATAAAGGCATTTATTTCTAAAAAATTTTTTCATTTTATGTTTAAACGTTGTTAATACGTGGGTTTCTTAAAAACATTTTTAATGTATCGGGACTCCATTATACAGATATGTGAACCAAAATTATTTGTGTAAAAAAGGTAAGGCATCTCACTTCCCTACGTCATCTGTTGCCTTTATAATTGAATAACTCAAAATTTATAGCTTTATTGGCCACCAATTTAATAGTCCACTCGACTTCTAATTGTTCAGATATTAGGCTGTAATAACTTTCAATTTTCGTCGAGGGAGATCAATTATTGACGTCGATCGAGCAATACAATCAGTCTAATTTAGTTCGTACAATTGTTTAAACGGAATGCAAATTGCTACCGATACACGCTAATACACAGGACTGGATATTAACTAAATTGAACCTATTCTAATGAAAATAAGAAATACAATACATTAATATTAAGTGGATCAGACTTACTTGAAGAGTAAGACAAAAATGATAGCTACTGAAAGTCGTAGTGTTTTAAAGAATTTTTTTAGAAACTGAAACAATCGCGTATCGGTTTTTTCACGTGACATATAGTGTGACACAAATTTTATATATTTAAATAGAACATACTCTATATTATTTTTTAGTTTTCTACCCCAATAAATAATTTTATGGTGCTATCGTGCAAAACTTTACGAAAGTTGTGCTTTGTAAATACTATTTTTTAAACATCACTGTCTCGGAAACTGCTAAATATAATTCCACTAGCCGTGCCCACGGCTTCGCTCGCGTGGACTTGATTCACTATTCTCGTCACTGCTTATTTCTTATGTTACCTAACATAGTAAAATATATCCTATAACCTGACCAGAGAACATATGTATGTTTTTTTAAAAAAAAAGCACGTAAATCGGATAAGTGGTTCTCGAGTGATAAGCGCACCATCCGGACAGGGACAGATAGACAGAGATACGTTGCATTTTCTATATATTATAGAAGATTATAGATAACCTGGCCAGAGAACAACTGTATGAATTTTAAAAAAAAAACACGTGGTTCTCAAATGATAAGCGTACTAACGGACAGACAGATAGACAGAGAGACGTTGCATATTATATATATTATATTCTTTGCTACATGACATTGTTCTATATTTAATGGTTTAGGCAGTATATTGCAAGAGAACGCGGCAAACTTTTATCGGACTTGATTCACTATTATCGTCACTGCTTATTCCTTATGTTACCTAACGTAATAAAATATATCCTATAACCTAGCCAGAGAACATATGTATACTTAAAGAAAAAGAGCACGTAAATCGGATAAATGGTTCTCCAGTGCTAAGCTTACTAACGGGCAGACAGACAGACAGACAGTCAGTCAGAGAGACGTTACATTTATATATATATTATTGATAGATGTAGTATTTCGTAAATCTATACTACAGTTCTTACGAGAAACATGTACATTCAAATTCAAATCCTTTAAGACACAGTTGCTCATTAAATGTAAGAATACAAAAAAATTAGGGTAAATAATTTACAGGATTCGTCTAATAAATCAAATAAATACAACTATTTCATCAATAAATGCTTTTATAGAATTTTTTTTCGTGCATTACGAAAGCAGAACTTAACTTTCTCAACCAAAATTCCTGTATTATTCAACATATTTGTAGTTTTTTAAAACGAAACAATAATTTAGAAGAAAAATTCTTTGAACTTTTCCAGAACTTTATATTATACTTTTCGATATATTATCAATTATTCAACATAAGGTCAGCGACAAACCTTATTTTGGTAAAGTAAAAACATCAAGACAATTGTGAGATAACTTATTTTATAATTGGAGAATGGAACTTTCAACTTTTTTGGGTCATATTTCTTCCAAAGGTGGGACAAGAAGTATAAATTTTTGATTGTTTTGTAGTTTTAATACTTACTTACTTTCCGAGTCCAGAAAAAATCACAAATTTCCATTCCTGAATTCTGCAACCTTAACGACATTTGCCATGTTTAAATCTTCGTGTGTACAGACGGGATCCATATTGGGAGAAATGAGCAGGTGCTCTGGCGTTTGACTAGGTCCTCAACATATATCATATTGTATGGTAGTTGGTAACCGTTTGCAAGTTCTTTTATTTTACGGTCTTTTCAATCTACCCTCGCCACAAAGATACTTTCTGTTTTTCATTGGTAACGTCCAGTGGTTTGGCTCCCTTTATAAAGCTTCTTCTGGATTTAAGTCTGAAGGGCACTGCTTTGTGGTCATGCAAGGGATGCCTCACCTCCTCTACTTGTTTTTTCTTCTCGTTTTCTCCACCCACTATGCTTCTAATGTTAGGGGCGATAGGGTGGATTTTCTGGATTGGTGTTGATTTCCGGCAACCGGTAACTGCGGGCTGATTCATTAAGAGTATAGTTTTGATGATTAAGTTTACCAGAGTTTGACATATTTTGCTACTGAATATTCAATTAAAATCTTTAATAGATTTTTATCGAACAATTATGATATGTACGTGAAGTTCGGTAGTATCACCCAAACAGTAGTACGGCTTAATACATTTTCCAACGTAAATTTTTTGATTAAACTTCACCTGCTACAGCAGAACATGTATTCGATCATTAGAGTGCATAGCTGAAAAGATGATTGTTATATAGTATTTATACAGGAAGTTATGATTAATATGGTTGTTATTTTTCTACCCTTGAGTTAATCTTGTGACTGTACTTTATTGATAATATATTATCTGTAATAACTATAAAGGATAAAGAGAAGCTTAACGTTTACTTACTGCATATTAAATTCTCGTAAAATCCAGCAAACGTTCGAGATAGACAACAGGATATCCAAGACTGTGGGCACGTACAAGTTCACAAATCACCTTCTGTGCATGGTGCCCATTTTTTTTTTGATGAAATAGCCACGCAAATCAAGATAAATATAAGGAAGGCGTGACGGCTAGACCAGATCTTAACAGAGCCTTAGAATACATGCCAGACTGTACAACTGTAGATCTTCCCAAAATAACCAAAACCATCATCTGGGTTGGTCAACATCCTTTTATTTATCTGTACAAATTACTTCATTACTCAGTATATATCACCACTACACCAAACCAAACACTTTATTTTTGCACTCGACGCGCTTTTCGCTAACCATGTTAGCTTCATCAGGAGCGATGATTGACTAAATCTAAACTACAAATCTACCCTATTTATACTTAGCCTAATATCTGAATTATTCAAGCGGAACTAATTACATGGTCGAGGCCATCAGTTTTGGTCAAGCCAGTAGAGGGGACTATAAGGAATAGGTCCTCTGTCTTTATTTAAGTTACTTTTACATTTTATAATTCTTAATATTCTATTTCGTATGCGTTCAATAATCTCCAGATACTTCTTTAATTAATTTTAGATTATCTAATGTTGCAGTATGATCAGCTTCAAGGGCATGTTCGGCAATGCTAGACTTTTCTATTCTACCGTATTTTAAATGGGCTAAATGTCCTTTAAATCGTTTTTTTAATTGACCTTCTAGTTTGCCCAACGTACTTTTTGTCGCAGTCAATAAAACTTATTTCATAAATGCCACTTTTCTCACAATTAGGGATCTTGTCTTTGGGATTTCCTAAGATATTCCTCAAACTGTCTGATGGCTTATAGATTAAGGTGAGGCCCACCTTATTATGTTGAATACCTTATTGAGCCCCCTGCTATATTTCGAATTATATGGTAAGGAGACATACTTGGTCTTATTTGCTTCAAGTGTAAAATAGGTGGAATTCTGAATATTTAACTTGAACTTATGTCTATTTATTAACTTGTTTTTTAAGTCATCATTATAACCATTAACTCTAGTTATATTCCTAATACGATTGCTTTCATTATTTTAATTTACTTCATTAAGAGGAAAATTGACCAAACGATGAACTAAAAAATGTAATGCGGCTAATTTATGTTGTTTGCAGTGAAATGAATCATTAGGAATTATTTTATTATTTTTAATAATTAAAATATCTAGAAATGGTAATTTTCCTTTCTTCTCAATTTCGTAAGTAAATTTAATGGAATCATATCGGCTATTTAATTTGGAAACAAAATCATTTATATTTGCTTTTCTTATATCAAAAATTGCGAATAAATCATCCACATACTTATACCATATCCTTGGAAAATACTCAAATTCTTGACTTACTCATGAATAAATTGGTTCTGAAAGGTGAATAAGCAGTTACCCATAACTGATCCTTCTTTCTGAATATAAAATTGACTGTTATATTGAAAACAATTCTGTTTCATACAAAGTTTAGATAATGTTAAATATTCATGAATAATTTCGTCCTCAAAGTACTTCATCCTAGGTAATTCTTGGAGATATTGCAAAGTTTCTGGTATTGGTACACTTGGAAACAAAGAATTGACATCAAAATAAATTGAGACTTCACCTTCGTTGAGAACTAGATCTTTTGTTAATGAATTGTAAAGATTTTTTTACTGCGAAAATATCTAATGGTAATTTCTCAAATTCTTTTGATAACCATTTGGATATCAAATATGTGGGTGACCCAACTGATGAAACAATGGGTCGCATTGCTTTTCCAGGTTTACGAATTCTGGGCAAGCAATGCAACTTTGGTATGGTTGGATTATTCATATTTAATTTAAATTTTAGCGAATCGGAGATAAGGTTCTTCCATTTCTTCAAAAAATTTTTAACTTCCGTTATCATTCTTGGTAATAGATTTCTTGTTACCTTTTCATAAGGGCCAGATTCGATAAGATTATCTACACGTTCAAAGTATTCTTTTTTATTCAATACAACAACCTTATTTTCCTTTATCTGCTTTTAAATAGAAGGCATCTTTCTTTCTCAATCCTTTACTACTTTTGTGTTTTTTTGTAAATTAGAATTTGTATTGTTAACCATGTTTCTTGATATTTGATTGCGACATGCTTTTCTAACAAATAATTTACTATTTTCTGGAAATATACTAATAGAACTTTCAATGTGACCAACTATTTCTGATAAATTATATCAAGGAGGGGGGGTACTGCAAAGTTAAGACCTTTGTTTAAGATGATAATTTAATTTCGTGTAAGGAATTGAGATGAATGATTTTCTATAATATTTACGAGTTCCTGAGGACTATTCTTCTTGGGTAAGAGTCTTTTTAATTTTTTGCTTAGAGAGTAGTGTCATTGCGTCAAAGATTTCACATTCCCAACATAAAATTACTGCATAACTATATTCAATCGGGTACACGTTTACTTTCATTAATACACTCCTACTTTTCTCGTAATTGATTTCTTCAGCTTTATAATGTCAACCTAGGCGCAGCAAATATACTCGTATTTTTGTATCTCTTGTTCTTCGTTGTTTGGAGAAGATATGAAAGTTGCTATTTAGATTTCCGAGAGGGCAAGTATCTCTAGGCTCGTTCCATAAGTGCCGTTTTTCCTCATATAATTATAATATAATAAAATCCTTTTTTAAGAAGCAAGAATTTTGGATGGAATAAAACACGTCGAAAAATTATCGACTAAGTATATTAGTTAGAGTTTGAAAAAAAACACCAAGTAGAAACAAAGGAAACAAATGGGTTGTACAAAAAATTAAACCAAGAACAAAAAAGAACAGAATATGAAGAATCCCTAAGAAGAAAGCTATGATGCAAAAAACAGAAGAAAGCATTGAAAAATAAATGGAGCGAGCTGAAAAGATGCGTGAGAGAAGCAAGAAAGCTTGGGGATAAAAAGAACTACAAATTGAAAGAGTGATTTAATGAAACATGTAAAAGAATGGCAAACAAAAAAATAAATGCCGGGATGAAATGGTTGAAAACAAATAATATCGAATACAGACGGAAATATGAAAGCATTAGAAAGAAGAACTGTGTGAAAGCATGTACGTACTGATTAAACAGACATGGAAAGAAGAACGCATGCCACATGGTTGAAAAGGAAGTGAAATTGTAATAATACACAAGAAAGGCGACTAACGAGTTTGCGAAAATTATCGAGGAACTACCCTGCTCAACACCGTCTATAAGATTTTGACAACGATGATACACGAAAAACTAAAATATGGAATAAATGCGGATTTACACAAGGAAAATCTACGGTTTGGTCAAACAAACATTGGAAAAAGCACAGCAATTCACAGCTATTCACTGACTTCAAGCAAGCGTTTGATTCGGTTAAGAGAATTGGATTAAATACAGTGCTAAAAGAAGTGGGGAGTACCGAGCAAGATAAGACGACTGTGCATGATGACACTGAAGGAGACATTCGCCAATGTCAAAATACAGAAAGGAAGAACACAAAGGAGTTAGACAGGGAGTTGCATTATCGGCCACGTTATTCAACCTAACATTACAATATGTACTAAGGAATATAAATCAAGGTACAATACGAACAAGGGGCAGCCAGATAGTGGCGTATGTAGACTATGTAGTAATTATTTCAAAAAACAGAAAATAATGAAGAAATTGGTGAGAAAAATAAGCGTAGAAGAGAAAACTAAAATAATGAAAAATGGAAAACAAAATGAACGGATTAGAGTAAACGAATATACCTTTGAAAGAGTATAGAAGATTAAATATTTGGGAATGACGCTGTATTGGGACGGGAACAAGGAAATGGAAGTATAAAGGAAAGATTATTAATAACAATCAAATTGTTCCATAGTAATAAGAAATTTGTAAGTAGTAAGATAATAGGAAGACACAGTAAGATGAGGATATACAAGACAATAATAATCTCTAAACTAATGTATGCTACCGAAGTGATAAACATGACAAAGAAACAAGAGGAAGACATGAGAAGAATTGAACGAAAGATATTGAGAGCGATCCTAGGGCCAATAAGAATATGTGAAGGAGTCTACAGAAGGAGGACTAATCAAGAAATCTTGGAAGAAGTAGAGGAAGACATAGTCAAAAAATAATACAGAACAAATTTAATTGGTTAGGGCACACATGAAGAGCAGGCCCAGGAGCACCAATATGTGAAATATTTCAATGGGAACCGGGACGAAGAAGAAGAGGTAGACGACCAAGAATAGGATGGCTGCAGCAGGTCAAGGAAGGCACAGAGGCAGCAAGGATTACCAAAACTGGAAGGAGAAGACGTCTAAGAGAAAACTTTGGAAACATCTAAGCAGAGAAATATAACAACAAGGAAGACGGGTCTGATCAACCCATGAACTACAGTCCCTGGCCAAATTATTAGACGCACTACAAGATTTCATGTAAAATATTAATTACCGAGTGATATTGTACCGTTTTATTATTTTAAATTAATTTGTTTTTTATTTTTATATTATCCAATCAATTACCTATTTATTTGACATAAATAAAACAGCATTAATTTAGAAAAGCATAAGTTTATTAAGTTTTAAAGAAAAGTGAAATTAATGTTAGTAAAAATCAATATTTAGTTGAGCCACTTTTAGCCGCTATCAAAGCTTTAATTCTGCGCGGCATGCTATCAATGCAAGATTGTACTGTCTCCTGCATTTGAGGATGATGATTCCACACATGAATAATCTTTTCTAGGAGCTGGGTTTTGTTGGTAATCACATCTTTAGAGCCACTTCTCTTTTCATCAGCTCCCACGGGGTTCATATCAGGGCTATTACCCGGCCAATCTAAACAGAGGGATATTTTTTTCTGCCAAAAAAGCTTTAACAGACCGAGCAGTGTGGCAGGGAGCTCCATCTTGCATGAAAGTGAATGGTTCCCCATTTGGAAACCATTCTCTGAGCTGCGGAATCAACCGATTTTGTAATACTTCTTTGTACTGATCTTGCCTCATTATTCCTTTGACGACGTACAGACGTCCAGTGCCCTTGCCGCTGATGACTGACCAAATCATCACTTTGGTGGGATGTTTAACCGACGGGACGACACAATCAGGATGAAACTTTTCTCCATGACGACGACGCACATACTGAACTGAAAATGATAATAATGTATCAATTATTGATTAAATTGCTGTATCTTACCGATCTCCAGAAGTCCACATCTTTGTCTTGCCATTGTTTGGCCACTTCAGGCGCTTTGCTTTCATTGCAGCTGTTAACTTGGGCTTCCTGGCGGGGCGACAGGCCTTAAAATCTAATTCTTTCAATTTTCTTCGAACAGTGCGCTCAGAAGCATTTACGCTAGCATCCTAGAGTTGTGATTTTATTACCTTTGTGGTAGCAAATCTGTTTTCTACACAAATTTTCTTCAAACATCTCTCTGACCGTGGAGTGAAAATTGGTTTTCTACCGCATCTTTCTTTCTTTTCGGGCTTAATTCCTTCCCTGACTCAATTTTCTTTTTTATGCGTCATACACTAGCTTCAGAAACCTCCAATCTTCGTGATATTTCTCGGTTTGTAAATGTTTTCGCAATCACAAGGGCCTTCACTTCAGCTTTTTTACGTGGTGAAAGATCGCCTTTTCTACCCCATAATGAAAATAGTCCAATTATTTTTTTAAAACACTGCATACAAAATAAACTAATAACTGAGTAGTATAAAACTGTTAAACAAACAATCACAGTCCATAAAGCCACAGAAATACGTCCGTACCTGACTCGATTCCGATCGCGACTGATACAGGTTTGTACTTGTTTACGTTCATGTATCACTTTGTCAACACAGTGTTGCCATATGTTAAAAATAAATACAAATATGTAGTCTACAACAATTCTTTTAAATAAACATCAATAATATTGTAGTTTAAATATACCATTATTGCATAAAAACTCTTAAGAAAACATAAAATTACTAAAAAAAATAC
>CM032453.1:172310625-172355022 GCA_019049505.1 Pachyrhynchus sulphureomaculatus
GATTATAGATAACCTAACCAGAGAACAAATAAAAAAAAAACACGTAAATGGGATAAATAATTCTCGAGTGATAAGCGCACTAACGGACAGACAGACAGACAGAGAGACGTTGCATTTTATATATATTATATTCTTTGCTACATGATATTGTTCCATATTTAATGCTTTAGGCAGTGTATTGCAAGAGAACGCGTTAGCAGCAAACTTTTCTCCGACTTGATTCACTATTATCGTCACTGTTTATTCCTTATATCACCTAACGTAATAAAATATATCCTATAACCTGGCCAGAGAACATATGTATGTTCAAAAGAAAAGCACGAAAATCGGATAAGTGGTTCTCCAGTGATAAACGCACTAACGTTACATTTTATATATATTATAGATGTAATAAATTATATATTTATAACCTGGTCAGAGAACATACGTATGAATTTAAAAAATTACGTAAATCGGATAAGTGGTTCTCGAGGGATAAGCGCACTAACGGACCGACAGACAGACAGAGATACGTTGCATTTTATACATATTATAGATATAGATTATTATTATTATTGTATAACCTGGCCAAAGAATATATGTATGAATTTAAAAAAAGACACGTAAATCGAATAAGTGGATCTCGCCGGATAAACGCACTAACGGACAGACAGACAGACAGAGAGACATTCCATTTTATGTATATTATAGATTATAGATATTCTCTGCTACATAATATTGTTCCATATTTAATGGTTTAGGCTGTGCTTGCAAGGGAACGCGTTAGCGGCAAACTTTTTTCCGACTTCATTCACTATTTTACGTCACTGCTCATTCCTTATGCTACCTAACGTAATAAAATATAGCCTATAACCTGGCCAGAGAACATATGTAAGTTTAAAAAAAAAAAAGTACGTAATTCGGATAAGTGGTTCTCCAGTGATAAACGCACTAACAGAGAGACAGACAGAGAGACGTTGCATTTTATATATATTATAGATGTAATACTTGTGCACACTTTTCTTTGTATTATTTTTAAAAAATTGCGAAAAATTGCTGTCCCCCCTCTTATCTCGAAAAGTACTGATCGAACAAAAAATTTTGAAAAAACTCTGGAATATTCTCTACAGGGTGTAGATTGAACGAAAATTATCACGAGTGCATTACCTTTAATAATTTATCTGGTATATAAAAAAATTCAAGGTCATCATTTTTCAGTAAAGAAAGAAAAACCTTTGTTGAAAAACTCATTTGGGATGTGATTAATCATTTTATATTTCCGTAACAAAAATTTTTATTTCAAAAGCAATCAACGTACGGAACAGCAAGTTTAACTTGCACTTGACCGGTTATTTTTAAATTAAAACTGTTAAAAGAAATAAAATTTGAAATTTTTAGCAAAATAACAAGTTTGGTGGGTTATTATTTTCTTGGATAAAATTGCTAGTGCTTAATTGACTGTCTACATTTGATGATCCCTTAAAAATCCTTCATTACCATATACAGGATGTCCCAGTATTCTGTGTACATAGAGTTACTGTAGATTTCTGGAATGAAAAATATAACCTGAACTAACACAACTTACCTTAGTTTTTCTTAAGTAACTTTCTTAATAATACTGTTTATACAAGATTCGGTGCTAAGGGGTTTTCTGAGATGAGAAATCTAAATCAGCTCACAGTTTTGTTATAAATTGTAGAGGGTGCCACTTATTGCACTGTGTATACTTTTAAATTGTCATAACTTTTTTATACCACTCTGTATAATATTTTTAATTAAATATTCGTATTTTCCGCCTTCCCTTGTCTAAAAAAACTCTCTCGGTAAATGTCCGAGCAACAGTTTCTGAGATAATTGAATGTTTGTTTCCATATTTCAATTCCATTGTCAAATTCGCAAATGCGTTCTCACATTACGCGCAAAATGGGGTGGTGCACCATCGTGTATGAAAAAAAACATGTCGCGACGTAAATTGTTGGGTAAGTTTTTCAATAATTCAGGAATAGTTTCACGGATTAAATTCAAATAAACGTCACCATCAAGTCGATCTGGTAATCTAAACGGCGCGATCAAATAGTTCGCGACAAATCCCATCCAGACATTAATACTGAATTCGCGTTGAAACTGTCTTTGTTGCACAGCATGTGGGTTTTCTTCAGCGTAAACATGATTATTATGCATATTTGTTGTACCACAGCCTGCTTCGTCTGTAAACAGGATTTTAGTGTAAAAAGCCGAAACCTGATGGGCTAAAATTGTCCAATTTCTCGAAGTCGCCTCTCAATATTAGCAAAAATCTGATGGTTAGGAATCCGACGATTCGGAAATCTTTCGTGATATACGCGAGCACTTTTGCGACCATTGTCGTTGCAAAACACTAAAATCGAATCAGTTTGTTCACCAAAAGTGTACTCGGTAATAATTTAGATTTAAAACACTGTTGAGCTTGAGAAGAGATTAATTGTAGTACTCGTAAAAGTCGTAAAAATTACTTTCTGTCGGTATTACTACAAGCCAGTTAAGGCATAGAAGATATGATACCTTATGTCATTACCAGAGTGATTTTTGAGTGTTGCCAAGTGAAGAAACATGTGAAGGAACGCATTTGCAAATTTGACAATGGAAACAAAACATCCCATTATCTCAGAAATTGTTGCTTGAAGCAACATTTACCAGGAGTGTTTTCTTGGATAGGTGATGGCGGAGAATACGAATATTTAATTAAAAATATCATACAGAGTGGTATAAAAAAGTTATAACAGTTTAAAAGTATACACATGCAATAAATGGCGCCCCCCCCTACAGTTTGTAACAAAACTGTAAGCTGATTTCGATTTTTTATCTCAGAAAGCCCCTTAGTACAGAATTTTGTAGAGATAGTACAATTATTAAGAAAGCTACTTAAGAAAAACTAAAATAAAAGTATAACTTTGACACCCTGTATTTCAAAAATTACAAATTTTTGGACTAAGATAAATTGAGTTAAATGGTCATATTTTTATCCCAGAAATCTGCAGTAACTCTATGTTAACGGAATACTGGGACACTCTGTATAGACTCTCAGAACTCATTGAATTTTTATTTTTTGATGCGAAATCTTGTTCATAATTTCTTGAACTATTAATAAAAACATTGTAAAAAAACGGCTAGTAAAAATATTTTTTATTATTTTTTATTCCTCCCTAAAAATGCCTCAAATTTACTCCCCTAGAATACCCCTTTAAGAAACACCGTTATATTGTTATTAAATAGTTTAACTAAATTTATTTTCATTTGGTATATATATATATATATATATATATATATATATATATATATATATATATACTCGTATATATATATATATATATATATATATATATATATATATATATATATATATATATAAACTTGATTGGTTTTTCTTGGGTACTTAGGTTCTTTTGGAAAACACAAACTAGTTTATTTGACGTTTCGCCTTATTTTATTAGTAGTTGCAGGTAGGACGGTAGGTTGTTTTCTGTTTAGTTATCCTAACCTAAAAACTTTTTATTTAAAAACTTAAAAAGTTTACGTGTTACTAAGTTTCCTTTTGTGGCTGTTTGTTTTAAGTGTAGCGCTTTTTTTTATAATTTTCGTTTTTCCCAGTTCCTTAATATGCTAGTAACCAGGACATCAAATGAATGTTTTTCTGTAGATGGTGTTCAAATTAAAGAAGCCGATGTTGGCCAGCCATGTACGGAATGCAGTCAGTGTAAGGAAGGCTTCGAGCCTCATGGATGGAGAATGAATATTAAAAAATAAAGAATTTTTGAAAATGCCTAAAAAAAATAAGGCGAAACGTCAAATAAACTAGTTTGTGTTTTCCAAAAGAACCTAAGTACCCAAGAAAAACCAATCAAGTTTATGTAAACAAAAGGTTCAACAGAAAAAAATTATTATATATATATATATATATATATATATATATATATATATATATATATATATATATGTATATGTATATATGTATATATATATATATATATATATATATATATATATATATATATAAAATTAACGCAACAATATATTAAATTATACAAATCTCTATAATGAATTTTAATAATTTTTTATGAACATTGGTTACACTAAAAGTTAGAAAAAACTTATTCGGATACTTTAAAAGTGAATTAGCTACCAAATTTCTTTATAAGATTCGAATTAAAATTATTCTTAAGACCTAATAACAAAATCGTTGAAATTATGTAATAATAAAAAAAATAAACTGGGACACTAGTAGCAAAATTAATGGTGTAACTGGGACACTAGTAGCGTGTGTTGCCTCCTCTACTTCGGATGACAGCGTTTATACGCCTAGGCATGCTTCTAATTAAATTTTGGATAAAATCTTGAGAAATTTGCTCCCATTCTGTGATAACTGCATTTTCAAGTTCCCTCAGGTTTCTAGGTGCAGGTATATAACGTTTCACATTTTTCTTAAAGGGATCCCATACATGTTCTATCGGATTCAGATCCGGGCTTTTTGGTGGCCATTGCATAATCGGTATATCAACTTGATTAAGATAATCGAGAGTACTTCCCTAGCCACGTTAGGTCGAGCGTTGTCTTGCATAAACAGGAAATTGGGCCCCACAAAATGACCGAAAGACATCACATGTTCTATTACAATATTCTCAAGATAGTAGTCAGCATTCATGGATCTCGTACGGACAGGAACTAACTCTGTGCGAGCATCAAAGCAGATGCCACCCCAGAACATAACAGAGCCACCGCCGAATGGAATCCTTGCAGAGATATTGCAAGGAGCAAACCTCTCTCCTGGTCTTCGCCATACTCGCTCACGACCATCTGGATGTTTTAGACTAACCCTAGTTTCATCTGTGAAGAAAACTTGTTTCCAATCATCCACAGACCAGTTTTCGTGATTTTGAGCAAAACGTAACCTGGCAACTCTGTTCTCTCTATTAAGCAAGGGCGCAGTGCCTGGTCTCCTACTGTTTAATCCAGCTTCATTTAAACCGTCTTCTAACTGTTTTAGAAGAAATTGTGACATTGCGAACAGCTTCGAGTTCGTTTCTTATTTTAGAACTAGTGACTGTCCTGTTTTTTAAAGCATATTGTCTTATAAAACGTTCATCTAGGTCGCTACTGCATCGTTTTCGCCCTTGCTCTAGCCTTTTAAAATAAGTTGCTACTTCATTCAAGCGTCTTACCATACGACTTATTGTGGAACGATGTTTGCCTAACAAATTGGCAACATAACTCTGACAATATCTCTCGTCCAATAAAACTGAGGCTCGCATTACCTCCTGTTCAGTTAAATTCCTTGTTCGATCAATTTAACTAATTCTTCGGGGTCAAAAATAAGTCTACCACAAAAACGTATTACTTTGAAAAAGGGAACAATTTATAGGCTTACTTTTAAAGAAAATCTATTGCATTATTAAAGAAAATTGTTTATCTTTAAAACTGTAAATCTAAACGAATTGTTTTGATTTCTGTCATGAACAACGAAACAAAATATGCATAGCCTACTATTCAAATACTCGATAAACTTTAAAACTGACATAAGAAAAAGATAAATTAATTTTCAGATTGTTGCGTTAATTTTGTCCAGGAGTTTATATATAACTGTTAACATATAAATCATTTAAACCAAAAGATCCAACTAGATATAAGGTAGGAAAAATATAATAAACATTAATATTTATTCTCTACATATATTTCTGTATAAAACAACACTAATCACCAATTTTACATCTTAAACATTAACACTAATAAAAAAAATTTTTTTCTTTCTTGTAGTTCCGAAAATGGTTTAAATAAAATAAACCAAAACGTCAACCAAAAGTAAACTTGTTTCATTAAAAATTGACCGCAAGACCAAGAACTATCCTAAATTTATATATATATATATATATATATATATATATATATATATATATATATATATATATATATAAAGGGTGTTTTTTATAAAGGTATAAAATTTTAACTGGCGGCCATTTTGTCAGTTGTCAAGTGATTTATGTTTAGTTTGGTTTGGCATTTCAACATGAATAGACTGACGCCTGAACAACGCTTCCAAATTGTGCAAATTTATTTTGAAAATCATGGTTCTGTTCGAAATACGTATCGCGCACTATGTCCATTTTACGGTCAACATAATCGTCCATCAGAGCAATTAATTCGATTAACTCTGGAACGTTTTCGCACCACGTTTACTCTAAATGATAATACGTGCGTACATTGCTGCTGTAGAGCGTAGCGTAGAGGAAGACCCGAATCAGTCTATCTGCCATCGTGCACAGGAATTGGATATGTGTTCATCCACTTTATGGAAGATTTTGAGGAAAGATCTTGGTTTGCGTGCTTACAAAATCCAACTCGTGCAACAATTGAAGCCACACGATCACCTAGCAAGGCGTAGATTCGGTGAATGGGCCCAAAATAAGATTGCCGTTGATCCCGATTTTCATAAGCGAATTTTGTTTAGCGATGAAACTCACTTTTGTTTGAATGGATACGTCAATAAACAAAACTGCCGTATTTGGAGTGATGATAATCCTCAAGTGTATGTTAAGACACCGTTACATCCAGAAATACTGACTGTTTGGTGTGCTTTATGGACTGGTGGAATCATTGGTCCGTACTTCTTTAAAAACGATGCTGGTCAGAACGTTACAGTCAATGGTGACCGCTATAGAGCCATGATTACTGACTTTTTCGTTCATCAATTGAATAACCATGATGTGCAGGAGCTGTGGTTTCAACAAGACGGCGCAACATATCACACAGCTCGTGCCACAATTGATTTATTGAAGGAAACGTTTGGTAACCGCATAGTTTCACGTTTCGGACCCGTGAATTGGCCTCCAAGATCGTGCGATTTAACGCCGCTAGACTATTTTCTGTGGGGATATGTGAAGTCGCTAGTCTACGCCGATAAGCCCGAAACGATTGACCACTTGGAGGACAACATTCGCCGCGTTATTGCCGATATACGGCCACAAATGGTGGAAAAAGTCATCGAAAATTGGACCTCCAGATTAGACTACGTCCGAGCCAGCCGTGGCGGTCATATGCCAGAAGTCATATTTAAATTATACTGCCAGAAGATTATCTTTTGAATAAAGTAAATTTCATGTCAATTTAAAAAATTCGTCTTTGTTTTATTCCATTCAAAGTTCTATACCTCTATAAAAAACACCCTATATATATATATATATATATATATATATATATATATATATATATATATATCTATATATATATATATATATATATATATAATATATATATATATATATATAGATGCGCTACAAGATTTTTCTAACTGCTCCACCGCCTACATTTATATCCTAATCAAATAATGTACTTCAAAATAGATTTAAAACGTAGTAGCTCGAAATGGGGCTTGCAATAACACGAGAAGACAGATAAAAAGGAAGAAACATTTCAGCACGAATGAACAAAATACCACGTTTGGGATTTCAGTTACCGAAAAGTTTGCCGAAAATATCTTATCAACAGTGTTTTGCTAATGGAATATTAAGGAAAACCGAAAATAATTTCCTATACTTCGTCTAAAAGCAAGTTCTGTATTTATTTGTTTTCATTATGCGAATTATCTACGCCTGTTATTGTTTATATTTACATTACAGTTTATATTCTGAAACTAGATTATTAATCTCAAGTTTTCGGATTAACTGAGAAAGTTAAATAAGTGCTTTTAGAACCTTTAAGGACATATTATTTTATCTCACTATCTTTTGAATATTTGGGAGGAATGACTTCTTGTCTTGTCTCTAGGTGTGTCTCATTTCAGTTACTCCAGAATTATGATCTTAAAATTTATAAAAGATATCAAAAGGATGACAGTACTAGAAAATAGTTGCCAAAATCGGGTCCTGATTCCACCAAATGAGGCACATTGTGAATTAGAAATATCAGATTCGGATCCTTCATTTTGCTAGTAAAATTATAGCAAATTTTGTTCTTCTTGTGGTATGTCTGAAAAGTTCTGTTTGTGGCTCTCGTGTTTCCTCAGAGAGCGTTCTTTACAAGTGGCAGTTGACGAATTTCTTTCTAACTCCTTCACTATCAACGCCGGTGTGCTCCAAGGCGCCTTACTGTCCCCTACTCTCTTTCTCATTTACATTAACGATCTGCTGAAAAAGACCGTGAATCCAATCTACCGCTTTGCAGATGACAGTACGCTTATCTCTTCATTCACTTCGAACGCTCGGACATCGGCTACTCAGACGAATATTCGCACACAGCAGGAAGTCATTCAACTTAACAAAGACCTGGAAGAAATTCTTTCTTGGGGAGACAGTAACCAAGTGGAATTTAACTCTACAAAAACCCAGGCAGCAGTTTTTTCTAAAAAAGTTAACGTTGCTGAACCGACATGGTTTTGTCGGGTCACTCCATTCCTCTAGCATCGTCGCTCAACTTGTTGGGCGTTAATTTGGGAGCAAATATGTCCTGGCATGAACATGTTGCAGGCATAGCAAGGAGAGCTTCTCAAAAGTGTTAATTCTTTACAAAGCTTAAATTTGACTAACTATGGAATACTGCTCCCATGTTTGGGGCTCCGCTTCCAAACATACACTGCATTTGTTGGATTCTGTTCAGAGAAGAGCTATTCGTCTGACTGGAGACCCGAAACTGACCGGCGGTCTTGATTCGCTGGAACATCGAAGAACTGTTGGCGACTTGAGCCTATTCTACAAGTATTTTCAAGGAAAGTGTTCGAAGGATGTGGCCCGCTTAATTCCTCCCAGAGCGGTGCATGTTAAGAGTACACGTCGCGCTAATACTTCACATTCGTATGAGGTTCAGCTTGTTACTCCTCGTACAACGCTTTTCAAGCAGTCTTTTATATGGAGAACATACCTTTGGAATAGTTTGTCCAGGATAGTTTCCCATCGAGTACAATCTACAACGATTCAAGAACAACGTGAATCGCTTTCTCCGCACACGTGTCGCTCCTGTAGCGCTTTAGGGATTTCCCTGTAGCACGTGTGCAAGACCCATAAAAAAAAAAAGCGATCTCTGGCTGTAGTACATATTTATTAGAGAGGTACAGCAGACAAGATGCAGAAAAATTCCAAAATCAGTAGACGAGTGGCATGTAAGGAGAAATAGCGACTCACGTAGGTCTTGAATCTCAGCAGGTTGAATCCAGTGGGAAGCACGGTTCTGGGCTGTTCGCTTAATCGCGATAAGATTCTCTATATAAAACGGTTCTTGAAAGTGGTGAAACTTTTGTTCGATATTTCAAGGAATCAAGGTTTCTGATGAATTCCGGGTTTTCAATCGACCGAATGGTTATCTTCTGGATAAAATCTAATAAATTAAAGGTACGCTTACGAGTAGTCTCAAACATGAAAACAGCATGCCATCAATAGTCAAATTTGGGCTTTTTGTATAGAATTCAAGGCTGTGTAATATACGGCTCTCTTGTACGAATTATTATTCCTACTAATGAGAAGCTTTCTTTGATATGCATGCATCAGGATAATGTCAAAACATATTTGCTTACAAGTTAATGCCTAGCAATTGCGTGGCGATGCTAATGTAATAGTTTAGTTAATTGTTTCAACATAACTATATTTGCCTTTTGTAATTATCCTAGTGTGGGTCGTAGTCATGGTCAAGATCGTGATTGTGATCGTAATCGTCATCATGGTCGTGGTCATAGTCATAGTCGTACTAAACGTCGTGGTCGTGGTGTTAGTCTTGATCTTTGTTTTAGTTCATACCAGGTTCTTACATTAATCTTATTCTAGGTCTTAACTCTGATCTTGATTTTTGTCTTTATTCGTGCCCTTGTCTCTATCTTGTCATTACTTACGCGTTTGTGTATGTTTATCTATAATATATATAAAATGCAACGTCTCTCTGTCTGTCTGTCTGTCCGTTAGTGCGCTTATTACTGGAGAACCACATATCCGATTTACGTACTTTTTTTTTTAAACATACATATGTTCTCTGGCCAGGTTATAGGCTATATTTTATCACGATAGATAGCATAAGGAATGAGTAGTGACATAAAATAGTGAATGAAGTCGGAAAAAAGTTTGCCGCTAACGCGTTTCCATGCAATACGCAGCCTAAACCATTAAATATGGAACAATATTATGTAGCAGAGAATATCTATAATCTATAATATATATAAAATACAATGTCTCGCTGTCTGTCTGGCCATTAGTGCGTTTATCACGCGAAAACCACTTATCCGATTTATGTGTTTTTTTTTTTAAAATTCATACATATATGCTTTGGCCAGGTTATATAATAATAATAATAATAATAATCTATATCTATAATATATACTAAATGCAACGTCTGTCTCTCTGTCTGTTCGTTAGTGCGCTTATCCCTCGAGATCCACTTATCTGATTTACGTGATTTTAGAGTTCATACATATGTTCTCTGACCAGGTTATAGATATATATTTTATTACATCTATAATAAAATGCAATGCAACGTCTCTCTGTCTGTCTGTCTGTCTGTCCGTTAGTGCGCTTATCACTGGAGAACCACTTATCCAATTTACGTACTTTTCTTTTTAAAACATACATATATTCTCTGGCCAGGTTATAGGCTATATTTTATTACGATAGATAGCATAAGGAATGAGTAGTGACGTAAAATAGTGAATGAAGTCGGAAAAAAAGTTTACCGCTAGCGCGTTTCCTTGCAATACACAGCCTAAACCATTAAATATGGAACAATATTATGTAGCAGAGAATATCTATAATCTACAATATATATAAAATACAATGTCTCGCTGTCTGTCTGTCTGTCCATTAGTGCGTTTATCACGCGAAAACCACTTATCCGATTTATGTGTCTTTTTTAAATTCATACATATATTCTTTGGCCAGGTTATATAATAATAATAATAATAATCTATATATATATTAAATGCAACATCTGTCTCTCTGTCTGTTCGTTAATGCGCTTATCCCTCCACTTTTACGATTTACGTGATTTTTTAAATTCATACATATGTTCTCTGACCAGGTTATAGATATATATTTTATTACATCTGTAATAAAATGCAACGTATCTCTGTCGGTTTGTCCGTTTGTGCGCTTATCACTGGAGAATCACTTATCCGATTTACGTGCTTTTTTTTAAACATGCTAAACCATTAAATATGGAACAATATCATGTAGCAAAGAATATCTATAATATATATAAAATGCAACGTCGCTCTGTCTGTTTGTCTGCCCTTTAGTGTGCTTATCACTGGAGAACCACTTATCCGATTTACGTGCTTTTTTGTTAAACGTACATATGTTCTCTGGCCAGGTTATAAGATATATTTTATTACGTTGGGTGACATAAGGAATAAACAGTGATGATAATAGTGAATCAAATCGGAGAAAAGTTTGCCGCTAGCGCGTTCTCTTGTAATACACTGCCTAAAGCATTAAATACGGAACAATATCATGTAGCAAAGAATATAATATATATAAAATGTCTTTTAATTCATACATTTGTTCTTTGGCCAGGTTATCTATAATCTTCTATCTAGAATATATATAAAATGCAACGTCTCTCTGTCTGTTTGTCTGCCTGTCTCTCTGCCTGTCTGTCCGTCTATCCGTTAGTGCGCTTATCACTTGAGAACCACTTATCCGATTTACGTGTTTTTATAAATTTATACATATGTTCTATATAATTCGATATAAGCTTAGATAATGGGAGATAAGGTGAGATAATGGGAGATAAGGAGAAATAATGGGAGATAAGTCGAGATAAGCCTCGATAATGGGAGATAAGGTGAGATAATTGGAGATAAATATAAATAATGGGAGATAAAGAGAAATAATGGGAGATAAACAGAGATAAGTCTAGATAATGGGAGTTATGGTGAGATAATGGGAGATAAGGAGATAAGGAGAAATAATGGGAGATAAGGAGAAATATTGAGAGATAAGTCGAGATAAGCCTAGATAATAGGAGATAAGGTGAGATAATGGGAGATAAGGAGAAATAATGGGAGATAAGCAGAGATAAGCCTAGATAAAGGAAATTATGTAGAAATAATGGGAGATAAGGAGAAATATTGAGAGATAAGGGAAAATAATGGGCGATATTTTATTACGTTGGGCAACATAAGGAATAAGCAGTGACGATAGTGGTGAAGCAAGTCCACGCGAGCGGAGCCGCGGGCCCGGCTAGTATCTATATGTAAATTAAAATTTATATTTATTTTATAAATGACTTTTTACAAAAACTTTGTAACGTTAAATTCTATTTCGTTACAATCACCCTAAGACAGAATTTCGTCCTGGTCTTCGTTAAATTGCATAACTCCCTATTATTTACACAAACGTGTAGTCGTTAGCAAAGCTGTAGATTGGTTTTTTGTTCCTTACCAGCAGATTTTAAATGTAAAGTAGGAAAGCAGTAGCAGCAACTCGATAGTACTAGTTAGGTTTATTAGTTGGGAACCTCTTCTCCTTTATATTTTGTTCAAACTGTTAGTTTCACCGATTATATTTTGCTTAAAATTAAAGTTGTTCCCCAATTAGCTTAATTAACAGTATACTTATAGCTAGTTGAAAAATTGCTACGTTGCTTATATAAGTTTTTTAGCGTTTATTGGAGGATATTCAATATTATAATCATAAACTTCGGATTTATTATTATCAAATAATACAAATTTATTTACTAATTTAGTAAAATTAATTCAATATTCAATCAATAGAAATAATGTCATTTTGCCATTGGAATTTTAAGCAATTTTCATTAAAATTTAAATTGCGAATAATGCTGGGCTTCTGCCAATGTAACATGAATAAATGTTATTATGTAAATGAAAAGTTCAGCGTTAATTTCTTAACTTTTAGTAATGGCCATTAATTATTATTAGGCGATTAAATAGATATTTGATTGGACTTACATTTATGGGATTTAAAATTATTTAACAATTTCAATCCTTTTTACTTAAAATAACATTCGAGGCGAAAGGGAGAACTAGCACTACAATTTTGTTCTTCCAAAATGACTAAAGAACCCCGAATAAACTAAAGCTCTAACTCTAAAATTGATAGCCAAGATTATAAAAAACAAACTCTACGAATATGTTTCACTAGCGGAGAAACTACAGGAGTTTATATTAGAAATGTCTTGCAGGGAAGCCCTTTTGATCAAACAAAATTGATAGAATTCATTATTTATGTTTCATTGGTTAGAAAAAGGTTTCGATCGAGTACAACTAGAATATGTAGTACATCTCCTTTACCAAAGATATAAACCCCACAACATTATCAAATCCGTAGGAATATTTACTCAAAAAATGACATCGTAACCAAGATAGAAAGACAATACCGATAGAAAAAGAATTCACCAAGAAGACTTCTCATGGTTATTACTTTTCAATGTAATATTGGTTTAACTAATTAGACCAGTTTGTAAGCTGTGATGAGATATGGTATGTCACTAAATCCACTCTTACACGGCCAGATAATACTACTGTTGTAACACCTGTTGAGAAAGCGCAATTGCCAACTTATTAGTTGCTTTGCTTCACACTCTATTGGTTATTTCCAGAGGAAAACACCACCAAATTTGTCAAAATTTCCACTTTTTATTACAAAATTGCATAACGCGTTTCGTTACATGGTAACTTCTTCTGATACTTATTGCAACTAACAAACATTTAGGTTTTATTCCACCTTGTTATCTACCTTAACAATTAGTCTGAAAATAGTTAATTAGGGTATGCATACTGAACTTTATCTAGAATATATATAAAAATGCAACGTCTCTCTGTCTGTCCGTTAGTGCGCTTATCACTGGAGAACCACTTATCCGATTTACGTGATTTTTTTTTTTTAAAACATACATATCTTCTATAACATACATATATACATATATATATATATATATATATATATATATATATATATATATATATATATATATATATATATATATGTATATATATATATATATATATATATATATATATATATATATATATGTATATATATATATATATATATATGTATATATATATATATATATATATATATATATATATATATATATATATATATATGTATATATATGTGTATATATATATATATATATATATATATATATATATATATATATATATATATATATATATATATACGAGGCTGGTTTGAAAAGTCCGTGCAAAAATAAAAACTAGTTATGTGTCTGGGGTAAACCTTTTTTATTTTTCGACATAGTCTCCTTTTAGGCTTATACACTTTGTCCAACGATGTTCTAGTTTGTTGATCCCTTCCGAATAATAGGATTTGTCCAAGTCTGCAAAATATCCATTAGTGTCTGCAATCACCTCCTCGTTTGAATAAAATCTTTGTCCCGCCAGCCATTTCTTCAAATTGAGGAACAAATAGTAGTCCGAGGGAGCCAAGTCTGGAGAATAGGGGGGATGTGAAACCAGTTGGAATCCTATTTCCATTAATTTTGCGACCACAACTGCTGAGATGTGTGCTGGTGCGTTGTCGTGATGGAAAAGGACTTTCTTGTGGGCCAATCGCGGGCGCGTTTTTCTTGCAGCTCGGTTTTCAAACGGTCCAATAACGATGAATAATATTCACCTGTAATTGTTTTACCCTTCTCCAGATAGTCGATGAGGATTATCCCTTGCGAATCCCAAAAGACAGTCGCCGTAAACTTTCGGCCGAAGGAACGGTCTTCGCCTTTTTTGGTGCAGATTCCCCCTTGGTAACCCATTGTTTAGATTGTTGTTTGGTCTCAGGAGTATAGTAATGTATCCATGTTTCAATCCACAGTGACGAAACGACGCTTTAAAGTCCTCCGGATTCTTCTGGAACAGCTGCAAACCATCCTTGCAACACTTCACACGATTCCGTTTTTGGTCAAGCGTGAGCAATCGCGGCACCCATCTTGCGGATAGCTTTCTTATGTCCAAATGTTTATGCAAAATATTATGTACCCGTTCAGTCGAGATGCCCACAGCACTAGCAATCTCACGCACCTTAACTCTTCTGTCATCCATCACCATATCATGGATTTGATCAATGATTTCTAGAGTCGTAACCTCCACAGGCCGCCCAGAACGTTCAGCGTCACTTGTGCCCATATGGCCAGTCCGAAAATTTTGAAACCACTTATAAACTGTTTTAATCGAAGGTACAGAGTCACCATAATGTTTATCAAGCTTCTCTTTAGTTTCCTGAGGCGTTTTACCTTTCATAAAGTAATGTTTAATCACCACACGAATTTTTTTTTCGTCCATTTCTTGAAAATCACTCGACTTCCTTGATTCACGCGAATGCCAAACAAAGAAATAGACCAATATGGCTGAAACTTGGTATGCGTTCATTCAAGAGATGCTACTAACTAAACATGACCTCGATACGCGCCGGTGGTGCCATCTCTCGGACTTTGCACGGACTTTTCAAATATACATATATATATATATATATATATATATATATATATGTATATGTATATATATATGTATATATATATGTATATATGTATATATGTATATATGTATATATGTATATATGTATATATGTATATATGTATATATGTATATATATATGTATATATATATATATATATATATATATATATATATATATATATATAAAATGCAACGTCTCTCTGTATGTCTGCCTATTTGCCCATTAATGCGCTTATCACTCGAGAACCACGTACCTGATTTACGTGTTTTTTTTTTTAATTCATTCATATGTTTTCTTGCCTGGTTATATAATAATAATAATGATTTATATAATATATATAAAACACAACGTTTCTCTGTTTGTTTGTCTGTCCGTTAGTATGCTTATCATTCGAGAAACCACTTATCCGATTTACGTGTTTATATTTTTTTAATTCTTAACTTAATATTTATTAAAAAAAATCAATAATACATAAAGTCGTCTCTCTGTCTGTCTGTCCGTTAGTGCGTTTAGAACTCAACAACCACTTATCCGATTTAGGTGTTTTTTTTTTATAAAATACATATGTTCTCTGGCCAGGTTATAGGATATATTTTATTACGTTGGGTAATATAAGGAATCAGCAGTGACGATAATAGTGAATCAAGTCCACGCGAGCGGACCGCGGGCACGGCTAGTAAGGTACATAATTTTTTTTTATGAGTCTAGCACACGTGCTGCAGGGAGGTCCCTAACTCGCTACAGAAGCGACACGAATGCGGAAAAAGTGATTCACGTTGCTCTTGAATTGCTGTAAATTGTACTCGGTGGGAAACACAGCACTCGGCAAATTATTCCAAAGGGATGGTGTTCTCCATATAAAAGACTGCTTGAAAAGCGTTGTACGAAGAGTAACAAGCTGAACCTCATACGGATATGAAGTATCAGCGCGACGTGTATTTCTAACATGCACCGTTTTGGGAGGAATTAAACGGGCCACATCCTCCGAACACTTTCCATGAAAATACTTGTAGAATAGGCTCAAGTCGTCCACCGTTCTTCGATGTTCCAGCGAATCAAGACCGGCGGTCAGTTCCGGGTCTCCAATCAGACGAACAGCTCTTCTCTGAATAGAATCCAACAAATACAGTGTATGTTTGGGAGCGGAGCCCCAAACATGGGAGCAGTATTCAATAGTTGGTCGAATTTGAGCTTTGTAAAGAATTAACAGTTGTTGTGGAGTGTAAAGCTTTCTGGTTCGAAATAATATTCCCAACTTTTGAGAAGCTCTCCTTACTATGCCTGCAATATGCACATGCCAGGACACATTTGCTCCCAAATTAACGCCCAATAAATTGAGTGACGATGTTAAAGGAATGGAGTGCCCCGCCATAACTATGTCGGGCTCAGCAACGTTAACTTTTTTAGAAAATCTGCCGCCTGGATATTTGTAGCGTTAAATTCCACTTGGTTACTGTCACCTCAAGATAGAATTTCTTCTAGGTCTTTGTTAAGTTGAACAACTTCCCGCTGTCTGTGGACACTCGCCTGAGTAGCCGATGTCCGAGCGTTCAAAGTGAATGAAGAGATAAGCGTACTGTCATCTGCATAGTTGTAGATTGGATTTCCGGTCTTTTCCAGCAGATCGTTAATGTAAATGAGAAAGAGAGTAGGAGACAGTATGGAGCCTTGGGGCACACCGGCGTTGCTAGTGAAGGTGTTAGAAAGAAATCCGTCGACTGCCACTCGCAAAGAACGCTCACTGAGGAAACATGAGAGCCATTTAATAATGATGATTTCCCATGGGTCATATTTATTTCTGTTTGTTCATTTAGAACGGAACTTATGTTTTTCCAACGGTTTATCTCTTTCAATTTATATATCTCTGAATTGCGGTTGGTTTACTAAGGCGTACATAGGGCAGACAGGGCGCTCATTTGAAACTAGAATTTCAGAACACAATTTGAAATATTACATGTAGAAAACGAAGGAAAAAAGTGAAACCTTTTGGAATGTCTAAAAATTAAAACCGTTTGAAAAACACAGGTTCCATTCTAAATGAACAAACCGGAATAAATATGACCGATGGGAGATCTTATAAAGTTTAGTATGAATTCCAAGAATACCCTAATTAACTATTTTCAGACTAATTGTAAAAGTAGATAACAAGGTGGAATAAAACCTAAATGTTTGTTGTAAGTTGTACAAAACATCAGAAGAAGTTACCATGTAACGAAACGCGTCATGTAATTTTGTATGTTAATAAAAAGTGAAAATACTGACAAATTGTCTTTCCTATGTAGTAAATATGGAATCTTTGGTTCATGATGATCAGTCAGTCATCGTCCTTGATGAAGCTAACATGCTTGTCGAAACGCACGTCGAGTGCAAAAATAAAGTGTTTATTATTGTAGTGGTGATATATACTGACTAGTAAACTGTCTTTCATTAAGTTATGGGTTTTCATCAAGTAAAAGCCAAAGCAATTCAAAGTTTAAAAAGAAAATTACAAGTGAAATTTAAAAAATAGTAAAACTTATAAAATAAGAAACAACATAGAGTAAACCATTATTTTACTGAAAAATACGTATATATCAAGTTGTCTAATCACCGTTTGATTTAGTCACATTCCGTGAGGACGTTGTGTGCCTGATGTTTCCCTTTGTTATACTTTGATGTAAAAAAGAGCCATTTTTATTATTTATATAAAAGACAAAATAATAAGTATTTATTGTAAATTTCCTTTGAAGATATTCTCGTAATTTAGAATAATTTAAATCGTATGCGTAGAAACTTATCAGACACCCCCCCCTTCATCTATAATATATATAAAATCCAACGTCTCTCTGTCTGTCTGTCTGTCCGTTAGTGCGCTTATCACTGGAGAACCACTTATCCGATTTACGTACTTTTTTTTTTTAAAACATACATATATTCTCTGGCCAGGTTATAGGCTATATTTTATTACGATAGGTAGCATAAGGAATGAGCAATGACGATAATAGTGAATGAAGTCGGAAAAAAGTTTGCCCCTAGCGCGTTCCCTTGTAATACACAGCCTAAACCATTAAATATGGAATAATATTACATAGCAGAGAATATCTATAATCTGTAATCTATAATATATATAAAATGCAATATCTCTCTGTCTGTCTGTCTGTCCATTAGTGCGTTTATCACGCGAGAACCACTTATCCAATTTACGTGTATTTTTTTAAATTCATACATATATTCTTTGGTCAGGTTATATAATAATAATAATAATTTATATCTATAATATATATAAAATGCAACGTCTCTCTGTCTGTCTGTCTGTCCGTTAGTGCGTTACGTACTTTTTCTTTGAAACATACATATGTTCTCTAGCCAGGTTATATGATATATTTTATTGCGTTAGGTAACGTAAAGAATAAGCAGTAACGATAATAGTGAATCAAGTCGGAAAAAAGGCTACCGTTAGAGCGTTCTCTTGCAATATACTGCCTAAACCATTAAATATGGAACAATATCATGTTGCAAAGAATATAATATATATATGTTAAAATGCAACATCTCTCTGCCTGTTAGTGCGCTTATCACTTGAGAACCACTTATCCGATTTATGTGTTTTTATAAATTTATACATATGATATGTTCTATATAATTCGATATAAGCCTAGATAATGGGAGATAAGGTGAGATAATGGGAGATAGGTATAAATAATGGGAGATAAGGAGTAATAATGGGAGATAAGCAGAATTAAGTCTAATAATAGGAGTTATAGGGAGATAATGGGAGATAAGGAGAAATGTTGCGAGATAAGTCGAGATAAGCCTAGATAATGGGAGATAAGGTGAGATAATGGGAAATATGTATAAATAATGGGAGATAAGCAGAGATAAGTCTAGGTAACGGGAGTTATGGCGAGATAATGGGAGGTAAGGTGAAATAATGGGAGATAAGGAGAAATATTGTGAGATAAGCCTAGATAATGGGAGATAAGGTGAGATAATGGGAGATAAGGAGAAATAATGGGAGATAAGGAGAAATAATGGGAGATGAGCAGAGATAAGCCTAGATAATGGAAATTATGTAGAGATAATGGGAGATAAGGAGAAATAATGGGAGATAAGCAGAGATAAGTCTAACTAATGGGAATTATGGTGAGATAATGGAAGATAAGGAGAAATAATGGGAGAAAAGGAGAAATATTGCGAGATAAGTCGAGATAGCCTAAGATGAGTGATAAGTCGAGATAAGCTTAGATAATGGGAGATAAGGTGAGATAATGGGAGATAAGGAAAAATAATGGGAGATAAGCAGAGATAAGTCTCGGTAATGGGAGTTATGGTGAGATAATGGGAGATAAGGAGAAAATAATGAGAGATATGGAGAAATATTGCGAGATAAGTCGAGATAAGCCTAGATAATGGGAGATAAGGTGAGATAATGGGAGATAAGGAGAAATAATGGGAGATAAGGAGAAATAATGGGAGATGAGCAGAGATAAGCTTGGATAATGGAAATTATGTAGAGAGAATGGGAGATAAGGAGAAATAATGGGAGATAAGGGGAAATAATGGCAGATATTTTATTTCGTTAGGTAACATAAGGAATAAGCAGTGACGATCGTAGGGAATCAAGTCCACGCGAGCGGAGCCGCGGGCACGGCTAGTTGGGTATAATAGGCATTTATTCTATTTGAACTTATTGAAAATAAATATTGGAAATTATTAACTTAATAATCGGTTTAATAATGGAACTTCTTGCAGTTTTTAAATATTATTTTAAGCGCATTATGTCATTAAATTATATAAACACTATATAAGTGTTGAAATACTTTAAATATTAAACATGTCAAAATAAAGTGAAAACTCGTTATTTACGTCACTTTCCAACATAATTTAAATGAAAAACTTTTGCAACCTTCTCCATAATGAGCTTAACATTTTAGAAAATACAGAAATGAGACCGAACTTGAATTAAATATTATTTGTATACTGACAGCATGAAAATAAGCCATTACCAAAGATGAAATTATAATGAATTTCGATCGCCTGAGATTTCAACACTCCAAAAGATTACTCAATATTCATAGAAGTATAATAAAAATAACGGAAAAGTTTCTATCTCGTTTAATGTGTCCTAAAAAATTCTGTAACTGCTTTCGAAAATAGGCTTGCGAACTTGTAACCACTAGATCAGGGGTGCTCAAAAGATCGATCGCGATCGACAAGTCGATCGCGAGTGCATTTTGAGTCGATCTCGAGAAAAAAATTCCCATATAGAACTATTCACAGATTTTGTTTTAGGTAATTAAAACAAAATGTAATGAATAAACTACTAAAATTTATTCGATCCACAATTAGGCCAGAATAACCCCCTCATCATTTTCTTTTATCGTAATAACCCCCTGCTAGCGGCAAAAGGCGGCTTTATCAAAGGAACGCGCGGTACTTGTCAAAGAAAAGCGCGTTTTTGATTCCCGCCGATTTTTCTAGAAACGTGTTTGATGGGAAAATTCGAGAGTTTCGTTCGCGCCGATATAAATGTTGCGCCTGCAAGAATAGGAGTCAGTCTGAGTTGTAACTTGAAGGCGATACATCGATACAAAGTTTATTAATAAATAGTCCAAAATGAGTGCGGCGAAGAAAAGTAAAACTTATCATTTTAATAACGATTGGGAGGAAGAATTTTTCTTTTGTATGGTAAAGGATAAGTGCATTTGTCTCATTTGCCGTGCGTTAGTTGCAATACCTAAGCGTGGGAACTTAGAGAGGCATCATAAAACGGTTCATAAAAACTATGAAAAGGATTTTCCGTCACAGAGTGAATTAAGAAAACAAAAAGTACGTGATTTGATAACTTGTTTGAAAAAAGAACAAACCATGTTCACAAGACCAGCCAAACAATCAAAAGCTGCAACGATCGCGTCATTTAAAATATCTCATATATTGGAGAAACACAAGAAACCATTTGATGATGGATTGGTTGTTAAGGAAGCATTTATTGAAGCGGGTGAGACTTTATTTGGAGATTTTAAAAATAAAACAGAGATTATGTCTGCTATTAGAGCACTTCAGTTATCTCGTCCGATTGTCACAAGGCGTGTTGAAGTCATGAGTCAGGACATGGCAGATAAACTAAAACATGATATCATGGAATGTACATACTTTTCTTTACAGTTCGACGAATCCATCGATATGACAGACACTGCCCAGCTGTGTATTTTTATTCGAATGCTATTCAATGACATGTCGTCTAAGGAAGAGTTTTTGACAATGATTCCTCTAAAAGGAAAGACCCGTGGCGAAGATATATATGACGTTTTCTTCAATTTTGTAACAAACTACAAACTACCAATATATAAACTAGTGTGCATTACAACCGATGGAGCACCAGCAATGACTGGAAACAAAAACGGTTTTGTGGCATTGTGTCGAGCTAATGATGATTTCCCTTCATTTTTCTCCTTCCATTGCATTATGCATCAACAAGTTTTGTGTTCAAAAGTTCTAAACATGGAGGAGATTATGGGCATGCAATAAAAATTGTGAATTCTATCCGTGCACGTAGCTTGCAACGACGGCTCTTTTAAATTGCAGTTGGAAGATAGTGAGTCAGCTGAACACACTGATTTAGTTCTTCACACGGACGTCAGGTGGTTGAGTCGCGGAAAATTCCTAGAAAGGTTTCAAGAATTATTGCCCGAAATAACAGCTCTTCTGGACGAAAGAGGTGATGACACTCAGATGCTGAAAAGCGGAAAATGGCTGACTGATTTCGTATTTTTCACAGACATCACAATGCATTTAAAAACCATTAATTTAGAGCTTCAAGGTAAAGGAAAAACTATTATTGAGATGATTAGCGCAATAAACGCATTCAAAAGTAAATTGCAACTTATGATAGATCAACTGAAAAGAAAGGATCTGAAAAATTTTCCGTCTTTGAAAGCAAGGATTCCTCAGTTGAATTATGATATTTATGAGGCAGAATTTTCAAATATTTTGGGCCAATTCGAAATACGTTTTTATGATTTCAGTAAATTGGCAAATATCGCATCATTTATGAGTTATCCTTTTTCGTGTAAAAACATTGAGGAATTAGCTACTGAAATAGCAAGTCAGTTTAACATGGACTCATGTTCTGTTGAAAATGAGTTAGTGCAGATTATATCAGATATACATCTCAAAGCCACAGCATCTGATACAAAATTCTGGTGTTTTATATCTGAAGATAAATATCCGAATCTAAAGCAAATCGCCTTTCAACTGACGGCAATGTTTGGGTCAACTTACTTGTGCGAGTCTGCATTTTCTGAAATGAAGATAATTAAGTCAAAATATCGCATCGACTAACTGACGAACTTATGTCATCATGCTTGCGATTAGCACTCGGTAATTACGTACCATCTTATGAAAAAATATGCTGAGGACATGCAGTGCCACGCTTCAACATCCAAAGTCACTCTTTAGTTAAGTTTAGACACTAGAAGTCGTTTGTTTTGTAAGAACCAATAAACTCTCAATTTTGAATAATTATGAGTTTTTTCATTGACATTTTAGAGCAGACCTACACTTACCTTGACTAAAAAAAATGCATACTGTGCGGAAAACTAATAACTATGCCACGATACACCCTACCTAGACGACAATCCTGCATCACACTTACTTGCAGCCTCTCAGAGTCGATCGATCGTAGTCTAACAATATTGAGGTAGATCGCCAGCAGTTCAAGTTTGAGCACCCCTGCACTAGATGAATACAATTACTATTTGACCAAAGTCAGTATTTGTAACTACTGTTAAAATGATATATATTTATATTGTCACCAAATGTTATTCCGTCTCATTTGTATTTTTTTCGATATCTGCGTCAAAATGAATCATTTTCCCATGAAAGTAAAAAAATAGAAATGCCAATCTCATATTCGGCATTTTATGAAAATTAATCATTTTTATCCATTGTGGAAAAAGTTGTGGAATCTTTAGAAAAGCAAAACTCACATCCGAGATTCCGTAAATTGACACACTGGGATAAATGTGTATTTAAACGAAAGAGGGAATTGATTTTTCATATTTCCGATGTTCGTATTAATTTTACCTCCTAAAGAAGTATTGTCAAAATCTTCCTTCAATATTTTTGCATTTCTTTACATATTATAGTCCTTACATAATGATTATATTTTTTTCTGTTCCTAAATTAGAAATATTTTTTAATTTACGATTTTTGTACAGTATTCTTCGTCTTACAATATCGTACACTTATTCAGCGTGGAGGCATCTTCACCATGTATGGCTAATGTCAACAAAAACTGTTACTTCGCCAAAACCACTAGAAGTGCTCGCGCTCCGTTTGCGTGGACTTGATTCACTATTATCGTCGCTGCTTATTCCTTATGTTACCTAACGTAATAAAATATATCCTATAATTTGGTCAGAGCACATATGTACATAGAGACGTTCGTTTTATATATATATATACTAGCTGTGCCCGCGGCTCCGCTCGCGTGGAATTGATTCACCTTTATCGTCACTGCTTATTCGTTATGTTTATATTATTTATATAGTTCAAGGGGCCTTAGAGGCCCATGGCTTGGTTGCATACTTGTCTCCACTTCTTTTTATCTCCTTTTAGCTTTTCCCAGTGCGGGATTCCATCAACTCCGGATCTTGCTTTACTGCCTGAATCCATGTAGATCGAGGTCTACCCTTGCCTCTTCTTCCAACCACTCCTCTTATTACGGCTTGCTTTGCCTGTCTTTCTTCCTTCATACTTGCCAGGTGTCCCAACCATCTTAATCGCTGGCTTCTTATAATTTTTCTTATAAGGGGTTTCGTATATAGGCATTTTAATTCGTAATTTGTTCTTCTTCTCCACAGTCCCTCTTCTTTCTTTCCTCCGTAGATTCTTCTCAAAGCTTTCCTTTCCCACACCTCCAACGTCTCCTTTTCTCTTGCAATCAGTTTCCACGTTTCGCATCCATATGTCACCGTGGGTCTGACAACTGTCATATTTATTCTTTCTTTTGCTTTCTTGATACATTCTTTGATTTCAATATTGGATTCATTGCCCCCAAACATCTCTGTCCTTTCGCTATTCTTTCTTGTATCTCTGTCCTTTCTTGTCCACTTTCTGTTATTGTTACTCCCAGATAATTAAATTTGTCTACTTTTGCAAACGTATATCTTTTCCCTAAGTTGTTTATTATATCTAAACTTTTGTTGTTTTTATTATCCTTCTTCTTTGTAATTTCCATGTATTCTGTTTTTTTCTCATTTATCTTTAGTCCTCTCATCCTTCCCCTTTCTTCTATCCTACTTATGGCTTTTTTGAGGTTCTTTTTGCTCTTGCAATTACTGCTACATCAGGCATAGGCCAAGCATTGGCAGGTTTGTTGGTATATCGTTCCATTTGTTTTTATTTCTGACTCCCGGATTATCTTCTCTATTACCAAATTAAATAAATATGTCGACACTGGATCCCCCTGTCTTAATCCTCTCTTTACCTTAAACTTGTCTGATACTTTGCCCTCAACCAGCACTCTATTTTCTGTGTCATTCAGGGTCAATCTCACCATGCGAATTAAATTACTTGGAATTTTGAGTTCTTCCATTATCTTGTAGAGTCCTTCTCTATTTATAGAGTCATATGCTTCTCTGAAATCCACAAAGACCAAGTGTAGTGCCAAATTTTGTTTTAAGCTAATATCTGGTCTGTAACCGATCTATTTTCCCTGAATCCACACTGGTACTCTACCAGTATAGACTCGGCTTTCTCTGCTAGTCTGTTTTTGATAGTCAACACTATTATCTTGTACACATCCAGTAAGGCTATTGGTCTATAATTAGCACATATAGTTTTTTTCTCCTTTTTTGTATAATGGACAAATGAGCGACTCTCTCCAGCTCATGGCATCTTTTCTATTTCCCATACTTCTTGCACCAACCGGAATATTTCATTTTCCAGAATCTACTCCTCCAGCTTTGATCAGTTCTGCTGTTATACAATTTCCACCTGGGGCCTTTTTTTTTTGGGTTCTGAGTATTTATCTTATTTCTTCTTTGCAGGGTTTGTTTGTCTCCTCCTGCCTTCAGTTAATTTTGCTTCCTATTTCTCATTCAACTCATTTTCATCTCCATTTAATGTTTCTTTAAAGTATTCCCCCATCTATTCAGTTTTTCTATCAAGCTTACTGCTAAACTTAGATTTTTTTCCTGCATATTAGCATTTTGTCTCTGTTTATTTCCTTTGTATTTTATAAAAAAAAAAAACACGTAAATCGGATAAGTGGTTCTTGAGTGCTAAGCACAGTAATGGATAGACAGACAGACAGAGAGACTTTACGTTTTATATATATTATAGATTTTTTTTGACATTTATTAAATTAAGAATTAAAAAAAAATCACGTAAATCAGATGAGTGATTCTCGAATGATACGCACACTAACGGACAGACAAATAGACAGTGAGACGTTGCTTTTTTACATATATTATAGATATAAATTATTATTATTACTATATAACCTGGCCAAAAAATATAAGTATGAATTTAAAAAAAAAGACACGTAAATCAAATAAGTGGTTCTCGTGTGATAAACGCACTAATGGACAGACAGACAGACAGAGAGATATTGCATTTTATATATATTATAGATTATAGATATTCTCTGTTACATAATATTGTTCCAAATTTAGTGGTTTAGGCTGTGTATTGCAAGGGAACGCGACAGATAGATAGACAGAAAGATGTTGCATTTTATATATATTATATTCTTTGCTAAATGGTATTGTTCCATATTTATTGATTTAGGCCGTATAGTGCAAGAGATCTCGCTAGCGGCAATCTTTTTTCCGACTTCATTCACTACTCATTCCCTATGCTACCTATCGTAATAAAATATAGCCTATAACCTGGCCAGAGAACATATGTATGTTTTTAAAAAAAAAGTACGTAAATCGGATAAGTGGTTCTCCAGTGATAAGCGCACTAACGGACAGACAGCCAGACAGACAGAGAGACGTTGCATTTTATATATATATTATAGATTATAGTTTTTTTTTGATAAATATTAAGTTAAGAATTAAAAAAAAAACACGTAAATCAGACAAGTGGTTCTCGATTGAAAAGCGCACTAATAAGACAGACAGACAGATAGACAGAAAGATGTTGCATTTTATATATATTATATTCTTTGCTAAATGGTATTGTTCCATATTTATTGATTTAGGCCGTATATATTGCAAGAGATCGCGCTAGCGGCAATCTTTTTTCCGACTTGATTCACTGCTTATTCCTTATGTGACCTAACGTAATAAAATATATCCTATAACCTGGTCAGAGAACATATGTATGTTTAAAAAAAAAAAGCACGTAAATCGGATAAGTGGTTCTCGAGTGATAAGCGACAGACAGACAGAGAGACGTTGCATTTTATACATCTTATAGATTATCATCAGTTTAATGGACGATATGAAATGTGCCTTTTTCTGCTTATCGAAATACCATAGCAGCATTAGCGAATCTCAGATGTTGTGAAATCGAAAGTATTATTTTCGACCTGCACTCTTTTTTCGTTTGATTTTCCCCATGAATACTGCCTTTAGAATATTGTATGTAGAACCTACCAAAATGTTACCCACTGAAGGGTGACCAAAGGAAGTTAAAGTTTCACTGTAGAAAAAAGTTCTCTTTTTGTATAAAATCTACCACCTTCTCCCCCTCCCGGTCATCAATTTCTAAATTGGGTATAAGTTATTAAAATTCTATCACATGAAAAGGATTTTGATTAGCAACCATCGCCTTCAGCGTTTGCTTTTTTTACTTAAAAAAAGCCCATTGTATCCATATGCGTCCTGCCCCTTGTGCTTGATTACCGCCACTGGTCGCCCAGGCAGGATACTGTCAAATATTTTACAATATCAATGCTCGATAATTGCTCCTGTTTGTTGGTTACTTGATCTACCCAGGACATTTGCAGTAGTTTTCTTAGGCCCTGTCTTCCAAATGCCTCTATTTTATTCAGGGATTCGAGTATAAGTTTCTGAGTTCTTTCTTCTGATCTCTCAAGAAAAAGAAATTGCGTGGTGCTAAATCAGGGTTATAGGGTGTATGTTGCAGCTTGAAGAATTTACAACTTTCAGTACTAGTTTGAACTGAGCGAGCCTTGTAAATCCTTTACTTATAAAGGAGCAAAATTGTGGTTTTCCAGGAATTAATACGTTCTCTCCGATGATCTGCTTCAGGTCTTGGATAGTTTTTTCTAAACCTCTTCATTAATTGCGGCCTCTTGTTCCATATAGTTAATAAACAAAATCATTTCCAGTCCCAAAAATGGATTGTCATGAACTTTCCAAAAGTTTTTGCCTTCTCTGAAGATGGATCATTCTTATAAACCCACTGTATAGACTTTTGCCTCGTGTAGGGGAACTTTATCACTGTGCGATGCTCCAAATTTCTTTCGCTGCAAGGCGCCATAAAAACACGAAACTTCGTTAAAGTACTTAAAATAAAGTTAGTAATTTGATATCCAAGCAATTTTCTTGTATGACGCGATTTTTATCCCTAGTGTCTCCGGAGGGAGGGGGGGCAGTTTTGAATGCTGCTAAATCAGAAAAGAAAACATTGAAAAACACCAAAATATGCAATTGGGACGTAAAAACTCTTTACCAAGCAGGAGAAGCTCATAATTCGATCCTAGAAATGAAAAGACTTGACCTATCCATTATGGGTATAAGCGAAGTAAGATAGCCAAGTTCAGGTCACTGTAGCATGGAAAATTACTAAATATACTATTCAGGATCGGCCGAAAATAAACATGAGTATGGAGTGGAAGTTGTAGTTGACAAAGCTACAGACAAATGCGTCACTAATTTGACGCCTATTTCAGACAGAATAATGTTTCTCCAAATAAGAACGAAATCTGTTCCTCTTGACGTCATACAAATATATGCTCCCATTGCAGATAAACAGGATGAAGCGGTGGAGCAATTTTACCAGCAAATAACAGAAGTCCTAAAATAATACCAAAACGAGACTTGACAGTCATAAACGCCAAGATTGGAAGAGGTAGGTCAGGAACTTCCGTAGGACCATATGGTCTAAGTGAAAGAAACAACAGAGACGAACGACTAAACATTTTCAGGGAAGAAATAGGTTATGTTATCACTAGTACCTTTTTCAACATACCACCACGAAGATTATACACGTGGAAGTCCCAACTAGAATCACCAGACCATATCACCAGAAATCAAATAGACTATATTCTAGTGAATAAACGTTTTAGAAATAGTGTTGTATCTGGCAAAACATATCCCAGTGCTGATATAAACTCGGATCACAATGCCCTGGTGGGGGTTCTAAGAATTATCTTAAAAAAGTTAAAAAGAAAACAGAAAAATATAAGCGACATACGACAATTTAAAGACGAAAATGTAACAAACGTAATTAAAAAAGATCTTAATAAAGAACTCTGAGACACAGATCTAAACGAAGATATAGAATCTGAAATAGAAAAGTTAAACGAAATAACAAGCGGACTAAGGAATAAGTATCTAACTATGGAACCAACACATAAAAAGGAAGGAATGGATGACAGATGACATTCTAAGATTAATGGAGGAAAGAGGGTTACACAAAAACAGAGGTAACAGAAGATAATATAGCAGACTACACACATAAATACAGAAAAAAATTCGAACAGCTGAAGATAGGTGGAATGGTGAAAGGTATAAAAAGGTAGAGGAGTTGCAGGGAAAGTACGATAGCTTTAATATCTATCGAAAAATTAAAGACTTAACTGGTGAACGGAGAACGAAATTAAATGGACGTTTAATCGATTATTAAGGAAACGTTGTTATCGATAAAGAAGATATGGCAAGACTATATTTTATGCAAGACCAGATCAGCCACAATGCTCAATAGACTTGTTTGGGCCCTGTATTACCACCGATGAAGTGCGCATTGCAATGAATCAACTAAAAAATGGAAAAGCCACCGGTTCCGATGAATTCCTTGGGGAGTTTCCTAAGCTCTTAGATGAGGATGGGAATAAGTGACTAACTGTGATCTACAATAAAATCTGTGATTTAGGCAGAATATCAGAAAGCTAGCTAAAGTCTCAGTTTATAACTATCCCAAAAAATGCAGGCGCTGAAAAAAAAAAGCATCTTTTAAAAATATTTCTAAAAATCATTCACAGAATATTCAGAATATAAGTTGTGTGAAGAAAACATGTCAGCTACACAATTCGGTTTTCGTCAAGTCATGGGAACCAGAGAAGCCTTGTTTTCTATATAGGTTTTGATTCAGCGATGTAGAGACGTCAATTGTCACGTATATTGTGCCTGATCGATTACCAAAAGGCCTTTGATAGAGTCCAACATCAAAAAATGGTCGAAATTCTGAAAGACCTTGGGCTCGATGGAAAGAATTTGCGGATTATTGGTAACCTCTACTGGAACTAGATGGCATTTATTAAACCAGAAGGGGAGCGCTCAGAAAACAATATCGATTGAGCGTGGAGTAAGGCAGGGTTGTGCTTTATCTCCACTATTGTTTAATATATACTCTGAGCAAATCATCAGAGAGGCACTAGAACAGGCTGATGAAGGAATACTGCTTAATGGGGAGCGAATAAATAAGATTCGTTATGCTGACGATACGGCTGTTATGGCTGATAACTTCTTATGACAAAAGTAAACGAAGTCTGTAATCGATACGGCCTCGAACTCAGCAAAACAGAGTACATGGTAATCAGTAAGTCTTCGGTTCCTACTACCTTGTTGATGGTTAACAGTCAAACAAACACAAAGAACTCCACAATATTCATATCTAGGCACCATGATAAATGAACAATGGGATCATTTGCAGGAAATTCGTTGCCGTAGCGAAAAAGAGTAGTGTTCCGCAAAATGACATCACTTTTCAAAAGCTCAGCAATAAAATTGAGCACGAAAATGAGATTCTTAAAATGTTATGTCTTCAGTGTCCTTCTTTATGGTGTGGAATCTTGGACGCTGACTGAAGCCACTTCTAAGAAACTTGAGGCATTTGAATTATGGCTATATCGTAGAATTTTGAAAATTTCTTATACTCACCATATTATCAACGAGGATGTCTTACGTCGCATGAACAAAAAACTGGAAAATTGGAGTATTTAGGACACATAATGAGAAATTCCCGCAGATATGGATTACTAAAGCAAATACTCCAAGGAAAAGTTTGGAAAAAGGGAACCAGCACGTGGAGACGTATTTCCTGGCTAAACAATCTGCGAAATTAGTTGTCAACAAATAGTGCTGGTCTTTTCAGAGCTTCTATAATATATATAAAATGCAACGTCTCTCTGTCTGTCTGTCTGTCTGTCCGTTAGTGCGCCTATCACTGAAGAACCACTTATCCGATTTACGTACTTTTTTTTTTAAAACATACATATGTTCTCTGGCCAGGTTATAGGCTATATTTTATTACGATAGGTAGCATAAGGAATGAGCAGTGACGTAAAATAGTGAATGATGTCGGAAATAAGTTTGCAGCTAGCGCGTGCCTTTGCAATACACAGCCTAAACCATTAAATATGGAACAATATTATGTAGCAAAGAATATCTGTAATGTATAAATCTATAATATATATAAAATGCAATCTCTCTGTCTGTCCATTAGTGCGTTTATTACGCGGGAACCACTTATCCGATTTACCTGTCTTTTTTAATTTCATACATTGTAACCATTTAAATTGTCCTCAGTTTGAGGCATCTTTTTTTGTACCCTGTGAGAAGTTGTTTGTCCCACGCTTGAGCTCAATTTTGTAACATTGGAACTTGCCCGCACGTTGTGGTGTCATTTTGTACCGTTTGAATATTGGATGCCCCAAGCTTGAGCACAATTTTCTTGCAGCCCCGCTTTAATTTCTGATAATAAATTGAGTGAAACCTGATTTTAAAAGAACTAAAGAAATTAAAGAAACACTAGCTCAGTTTTCCTTGGTAGAGAGATATGGGTAAGAGATAATTGTCTTACGTCTTTTTGGAATTATTTTCTATTTTTAAAAAGCTTTAGCTGTACAAATTTTGGGCACCATCCATTTTAAAATAGTAAGGATCTAAACTTCAGCTAAAAAAAATGGAAAAAATACTGAAAGAATGTATTGTTGGTAAATAAAAAAAATCAGTTTGGTACAGCCGTTCTTGTCCTGAAAAGTAGGGTAGGTATTCAGTGAGACACTAGCTTTAATCAACAAAAAAAGAGAATTTATTCATGTTTTTTTTAAAATAAAAAGTTCCAACCTTTGCAGTTCTACAAAAAAAATTCTAGCCTAACTAGTAGTTATTACATTTAAATCCTGAAATATGATAACCCCCGAAGACGAAAAAATAGTGCTTTACACTTCACTTTTTAGTCTGTTTTAGATTGCGGTTAAGGCACTACTCTGGAATAAGTCTATTGAAGGAAGTTTTGGTAACTTACGGTTCTTATTCCTGCTTTGATGGCATTCGACCGATTTCACACTTTTCTAGCTAACACTTTGTAAACCCACTACGGCTTTTAGTTAAGAAACTGGTACTTTTACTTAGCTCGCATGATGGTTGTTCTGAGCTTTGCTTTTGTAGCTCAGTCGAAGGAAGCCTACTTGGCGGCTCTGATGAAAAATTAGCCTGTCGGCTAGATGGTACTAAGCCTACTCAGCGGCTAGATGGAAAATAGCCCGGCTGCGGCTAGATGGAAAACAGCCTCCTCAGTCGGTCTTCAGGCCCTTAAATAAACCATCCAAACTCTCCGGTAATATGGCGACGCCGGAACTAAAACAGCGGATACACACTTTTCACCAATCGCGGCGTGGCGGTAGGTTCGGTCAGGAACCCGCACAAACACACTATACCGAACGTCTTGGAATCTCTGTTTAATATACCGTTCGATACAAAAATGAAAATAAGTACAATTTGAAGTGAAAAATCAGTAACATTACATGGTCTTAAAATCTAGGAAAAAATGAATGTTACAACATATATTCTTTGGCCAGGTTGTATAATAATAATAATAATCTATATCTATAATATATATAAAATGCAATGTTTGTCTGTCTGTCTGTCCGTTAATGCGCTTATCCCTTGAGAACCACTTATCCGATTTACGTGATTTTTTAAATTCATACATATGTTCTCTGACCAGGTTATAGGTATATATTTTATTACACCTATAATATATATAAAATGCAACGTATCTCTGTCTGTCTGTCTGTCCGTTAGTGCGCTTATCACTGGAGAACCACTTATCCGATTTTCATACTTTTTTTTTTAAAAACATACATATGTTCTCCGGCCAGGTTATAGGCTATATTTTATTACGATAGGTAGCATAAGGAATGAGGGAGTGACAATAATAGTGAATGAAGTCGTACAAAGTTTACCGCTAGCGCGTTCTCTTGCAATACACAATCCAAACCATTAAATATGGAACAATATTATGTAGCAAAGAATATCTGTAATGTATAATCTATAATATATATAAAATGCAATGTCTCTCTGTCTGTCTGTCTGTCCATTAGTGCGTTTATCACGCGGGAACCACTTATCCGATTTACCTGTCTTTTTTAAATTCATACATATATTCTTTGGCCAGGTTATATAATAATAATAATAAATCTATATCTATAATATATAAAATGTAATGTTTGTCTGTTTGTCTATCCGTTAATGCGCTTATCCCTTGAGAACCACTTATCCGATTTTCGTACTTTTTTTTTTAAAACATACATATGTTCTCTGGCTAGGTTATAGGCTATATTTTATTACGATAGGTAGCATAAGGAATGAGCAGTAACAATAATAGTAAATGAAGTCGGACAAAGTTTACCGCTAGCGCGTTCTCTTGCAATACACAGTCCAAACCATTAAATATGGAACAATATTATGTAGCAGAGAATATCTATAATATATATAAAATGCAATGTCTCTCTGTCTGTCTGTCTGTCTGTCTGTCCGTTCGTTAGTGTTTTATCACTGGAGAACCACTTATCCGATTTACGTGCTTTTTTTAAACATACGTATGTTCTCTGGCCAGGTTATAGGATATATTTTATTAGGCGACATAAGGAATAAGCAGTAACGATATAGTGAATCAAGTCGAAGAAAAGTTTGCCGTTAGCGCGTTCTCTTGTAATACACTCCCTAAAGCATTAAATATGGAACAATATCATGTAGCAAAGAATACAATATATATAAAATGCATCGTCTCTCTGTCTGTCTGTCCCTTAGTGCGCTTATCACTCGAGAACCACTTATCCCATTTACGTGTTTTTATTTTATACATCTGTTCTATATAATTCGATATAAGCCTAGATAATGGAAGATAAGGTGAGATAATGGGAGATAAGGAGAAATAATGGGAGATAAGTCGAGATAAGCCTCGATAATGGAGATAAGGTGAGATAATGGGAGATAAGTATAAATAATGGGAGATAAGGAGAGATAATGGGAGATAAGTCGAGATAAGCCTAGATAATTCGAGTTATGGTGAGATAATGGGCGATAAGGAGAAATAATGGGTAGATAAGGAGAAATAATGGGAGATGAGCAGAGATAAGCCTAGATAATGGAAATTATGTAGAGATAATGGGAGATAAGGAGAAATATTGGGAGATAAGGAGAAATAATGGGAGATATTTTATTACGTTGGGTAACATAAGGAATAAGCAGTGACGATAGTAGTGAATCAAGTCCACGCGAGCGGAGCCGCGGGCCCGGCTAGTCAGTGGATAAAGTAGGAATGATCGCCATCATTCGAACCGAATAGACACTCTAAGAAGAAGATAAGTTAAAAAAACCTTCATACTTATAGCAAGAAAGAAACCTATAAAGAATTAGACGAGTTAGGTAATTTTTTCTTCTATCGTCAATCATTTCTATGATAGGAGGTGGGGAATTTTACCGTACAAGTAGTCCTTTAACATGATGCTTCAGATAATTTCATGAAATTTTTATTAAACTGGGGCAAAGTTTAACTCGAAACGTCTTCTAAATCTATTAAAGTGCATTTAATTTCGTACAAGTTTAGTCTTAAATATACGAAAGCGGTAAAGTTTTAGTCCGTGTCTATTAATTAATCTTAAGTTAATTTATTTTAATTTCCAGAGCAAGTTGAAAATCCTCCATCGAAATAACAATTTCGCCCTAATTAGCAATCAAGACCGAAAAAGTCATTGAAAAAAGTTTACAAACTCTTGCTAAAATATACACCTACAGAGAATAATTTTGTCGAACTCTAATTGACTCATTTACATGGTAAATTTTATGTAGATTGGCTGCATGGATTGTGCCTCAATCGACTTATCATTTATACGAGAGGATAATAAAAAGTTTAGCTTTTTCTTCAAGAAAAGTTAAAAAGTTGCATAACTTAATTTACTGCGTAAAATATAAATAAAATAGGTCAGGTTCAAAAGTTTCCCCGGAATTTACGGATGAAGAAATGTGTTTCCTTATAAATCCAGTAGTACATCCGTGGATAAGTATTGTTTTAATTTGGTACAGTCGAGTCGCACAGTGATGCCAAATCAAGATTTCGTGGCCAAAAATCGAAAACCCGTGAAAATGGTTTAGAAAATGGATACATTAAGGTTTTTGAGGTCCCTGATTTCAAATTTGATAATATTTATTCGAAAAACAAAATGGCGGATCTAATATGGCAGACCAAAATTTAAATCATTATAAATTTGACAAAATGGTTAAGAAAATGAGTACATTACAATTTTATGTTTTATTATAAGAAGGTACAAATTTTATTCAAAAACCACTTAATACTCTGAATCAGAGCTTTGACATATTGGAAATTCAATTTGCGAATTGATACTTGGCGGTTTGAGTAATTCAATCGCTTGAGGATCTAACGCTTTCAATTTTCGAATTGGTAATTTACGTACGCCAGATATTAGTGGGTCCGAGGATACCAAAAGTCGCGAAAAAACGTCTTGCATATTTTCAATTCGTCTTGTTTTGCGCGCAAAGTCTTGCCGATATTTTTTTATTAATTTATTGCAAGACTCTTGGGCTTCCTCGGACATTTGTCCAATTGGCAAAAGCGATGACTCAATAATTTGTACACTGTGAATCAACAATTTATGCACAGTTGTAGGCATGTAAAACCATGGGTACAATTCTACAAACAACCGAGCAGTTTCTAAGCAGTATTTTTTGTACTTAGGCACATCGATTTCAAAACCCTATATATATATATATATATATATATATATATATATATATATATATATATATATATATATATATATTTATTTAAAATTTTAATTAAGAAATAAAATATTTTTACGGTAGCTAAAGATTCGGAACGGCATATAATCCCTAATGTAAGCTATGAATCAGATCTAATCTAGTATAAACAATGGTACATCCGCTAAATTTAACACCAAATACATACATCTTGTATGATTTATACGGCATGAAAGTGTAAATTTAATATTCCAACCACGAACTACTTGCTGGCGCTAATGTAAGCGGACTAACCTTAAAATGAAGAATGTGTCTTGCGGATATATATTTATACGGGTATTTTCATTCTTCTACTCGGTTTTATGGTATACTGAAAAGAAATGTGCTAGAAACTAGCAGTATTTTTACTTGTCATATATGATTTGTATTCGTATGCATTTTCCTTATTTTTGTGTAATGCATGGTTCTTGATCGGTATACTTGCATAAAGTGTATTCCAAATTAAAGATGGTCATCTCGGAAGCTATCGTATACTCACGTAATAAAATCTTAAAGGTTTATATTATTTTTTGTAAAAATCATCCGGAGTTTTTATTGTTTTCCAAATTTCGGATGGTTTATTACTTGGAAACTAGGAGAGCCTTTTAAAAGAGACACACAAAAATGTAAATCGCCAACCGATCTTAGCGCGATCCGGTGTGACACTGTCACAACTTTGAAATCCGGGGTTCTAAAAAATCACAAAGTTGTGAAGGTGCACGGTGCAGTGCTAAAGGGATCCCTATACCGGGGTCAGCAGTTTTCCCGTTTCCCGACGCTGATGTTTGCTAGCTACTGGCATTTTTGCGTGTATGCTTTATAAATCTCTCCTGCTGTTACTATCTGTTGCGATTTGCCTCTTCACCTACGCTGACTGATGAGCTCTGATATGGAGCTAAACATGCATGTTCTAGTTAGGTCATTCTGACATGTATCTTTTATTTTCTTTATATTTTCACGAACGATAAATATTTTCTTTATATATATATATATATATAATATATATATATATATATATATATATATATATACAGTAATACCCCGCTTAGCGCGACCCCGTTACGCGCGGTTTCACTATAACGCGAATTTCAAATACCCCGCTTAGCGCGACCCCGTTACGCGCGGTTTCACTATAACGCGAATTTCAAATTTCGCGCTCATGTAGTTATTAACTTCTCTATGGTCGCGGGGGGATCCCCGCTTTCTCTGAATATTCTCTTTGAAGAATTGGGAATTCCCTGTTCTTCGACTTTGTTCTATGGGGATTTCCTCGTTCGTTTCGTGTGTTCATTTGTTCCGTAATGTTAGTTCGGTCGGCTGGCAGTTTTGTTTTAATATTTATTGGAGATACATACATACATAATTTACCCTACGTTAAAAATGCCGCCTGTAAAGAAAAAAGAGCGTAAAAGCGTCACTTTGGAATTGAAGATGAAAGTGTTAAGAAGAATGGAAAATGGAGGCAAAGCAACAATTGTTGGGAGAGATTTTGGACTCTCAGAATCGACTGTGAGAACGATTTATAAAAATCGGGAAAAAATTAAAATCTCCAGCGAAGGTTCAACACCTATAAGTGCAAACAAAACTTTCTCGTTCGAGATCATCTATCTTAGAAAGAATGGAGAAATTACTGTCAGTCTGGATCGAAGATTTGAATAAGAAGAACACACCACTAAGTCAAGATCTCATATGCACAAAAGCAAAATCTTTGTATGAGATGCTGAAAACAAAAGAAGGAGAAGGGAGTGCCACTCCGACTTTTGCTGCCAGCAGAGGCTGGTTCCATCGGTTCAAGCAGCGTTCTAATCTTCACAATATCCACATAACAGGCGAGGCGGCCAGCGCGGACATTCAAGCTGCAGCTGAGTTTCCAGACAAGTTTCAAGACTTCGTTAGACGAGAGAAAATTCCTGCTTGTCTCATCTTCAATGTTGATGAGACCGCACTTTACTGGAAAAAAATGCCATCTCGAACATTCATTTCTAAGGAAGAACGTCAAGCCAGTGGTTTCAAAGCTGCGAAAGATCGACTAACACTTCTGCTGGGTGGTAATGCCACTGGTGATTTCAAACTGAAACCTTTACTAGTGTACCATTCAGAAACACCCCGTGCAATGCGAGGCACAGACAAGACAAGTCTACCAGTTGTGTGGCGATCAAACAGAAAGGCGTGGGTTACACGGGAAATTTTTCAAGAATGGTATTCTAATAGTTTTTGCCCATCAGTCAAATCATACTGTGACAGAAATGGGCTTGAACCTAAAGTTATATTACTCTTAGACAATGCCCCAGGACATCCAACCTCACTTGATACGCCCAGAGACTTAAAAGTGTACGTAAAGTTCCTTCCACCAAACACTACGTCAATATTACAACCTATGGACCAGGGAGCAATAGCAAACTTCAAAGCTTATTACCATCGCCGCACTTTTAGCCAACTAATTCATGAAACTGACGGGGAAGGAAGACAGTCTATGCGAGAGTGGTGGAAGTCATACAACATTATGAAGTCTATTCACAACATAGAAGAGGCTTGGAAGGAAGTTAAAATGAGTTGTATGAATGGGGGTGTGGCGTAATCTTTGGCCAGATGTAGTGGAAGCACCTAGAAGAATTGTCCAGATGCAGAGACAAGTGCTTGAAGACATTGCTGCAATGATTGAGGGGTCTGAACTTGAAGATGTCACGGTAGAAGATCTCGTAGAACTTGTAGCAACGCACGACGATCCTATTAGCAATGAAGATCTGATCGAGTTACAGAATAATCCTATCTACGATGAGGAAGAACAAGTAGAAGAGAAAGTTTTATCTTCAGGGGAAATACAAAATGCACTTTCAAAAATTTATTCAGGTTTGGACATATTGCAGAGTATAGACAATAATGATGACCGTGTCTTGACCGTGTGTCAAACAATTAAAAACAGTGTTGGGTGTTATGAACGTATTTTACAAGAACGTAAACAAAACGTTACCCAAAAGACAATAGATGTATTTTTCCGTAAAAAATAAGAGTATGTATTGCATAAAGTGTTCTTAGAATTAAAGTGATTGATTAAAATGATTTGTATTTTTTTGTATTAAATTTTGACTATGTTTAATCATAAACCTCGATATACGCGAATTTCAGTTAACGCGATTTTTTTCGGAACGTATCCCTCGCGTAAAGCGGGGTATTACTGTATATATATATATATATATATATATATATATATATATATATATATATATATATATATATATATATACGAGTACTAGCCGGGCCCGCGGCTCCGCTCGCGTGGACTTGATTCACTACTATCGTCACTGCTTATTTCTTATGTTACCCAACGTAATAAAATATCTCCCATTATTTCTCCTTATCTCCCAATATTTCTCCTTATTTCCCATTATCTCTACATAATTTCCATTATCTAGGCTTATTTCTGCTCATCTCCCATTATTGCTCCTTATCTCCCATTATTTCTCCTTATCTCTCATTATCTCACATTATCTCACCTTATTTCCCATTATCTAGGCTTATCTCGACTTATCTCCCATTATTTCTCCTTATCTTCCATTATTTCTCCTTATCTCCCATTATCTCACCTTATTTCCCATTATCTAGGCTTATCTCGACTTATCTTCCATTATTTCTCCTTATCTCCCATTATTTCTCCTTATCTCCCATTATCTCACCATAACTCCCATTATCTAGACTTATCTCTGCTTATCTCCCATTATCTATCCTTATCTCCCATTATTTATACTTATTTCCCATTATCTCACCTTATCTCCCATTATCGAGGCTTATCTCGACTTATCTCCCAGTATTTCTCCTTATCTCCCATTATCTCACCTTATCTCCCATTATCTAGGCTTATATCGAATTATATAACAACATATAAATTTATAAAAACACGTAAATCGGATAAGTGGTTCTCGAGTGATAAGCGCACTAACGGACAGACAGACAGACAGAGAGACGTTGCATTTTATATATATTGCTATTTGCTACATGATATTGTTCCATATTTAATGCTTTAGGCAGTGTATTGCAAGAGAACGCGCTAGCGGCAAACTTTTCTCCGACTTAATTCACTATTATTGTCACTGCTTATTCCTTATGTCACCTAATATAATATATCCTATAACCTGGCCAGAGAACATACGTATGTTTAAAGAAAAAGCACGTAAATCGGATAAGTAGTTCTCCAGTGATAAGCAAACTAACGGACGGACGGACAGACAGACAGACAGACAGACAGACGGACGGACAGAGAGACATTGCATTTTATATATATTATAGATATTCTTTGCTACATAATATTGTTCCATATTTAATGGTTTGGACTGTGTATTACAAGAGAACGCGCTAGCGGCAAACTTTGTCCGACTTCATTTACTATTATTGTCACTGCTCATTCCTTATGCTACCTATTGTAATAAAATATAGCCTATAGCCTGGCCGGAGAACATATGTATGTTTTAAAAAAAAGTACGAAAATCGGATAAGTGGTTCTCCAGTGATAAGCGCACTAACGGACAGACAGACAGAATAGGTTGTATTTTTATATATATATATATATATATATATATATATATATATATATATATATATATATATATATATATATATTTATATATATATATATATATATATATATATATATATATATATATATATATATATTATAGATGTAATAAAATATATACCTATAACCTGGTCAGAGAACATATGTATGAATTTAAAAAATCACGTAAATCGGATAAGTGGTTCTCGAGGGATAAGCGCATTAACGGACAGACAGACAGACAGACAAACATTGCATTATATATATATATATATATATATATATATATATATATATATATATTATAGATATAGATTATTATTATTATTATATAACCTGGCCAAAGAATATATGCATGAATTTAAAAAAAGACAGGTAAATCGGATAAGTGATTCCCGCGTGATAAACGCACTAATGGACAGACAGACAGACAGAGAGACATTGCATTTTATATATATTATAGATTATACATTACAGATATTATTTGCTACATAATATTGTTCCATATTTAATGGTTTAGGCTGTGTATTGCAAAGGCACGCGCTAGCGGCTAACTTATTTCCGACATCGTTCACTATTTTACGTCACTGCTCATTCCTTATGATACCTATCGTAATAAAATATAGTCTATAACCTGGCCAGAGAACATATGTATGTTTTAAAAGAAAAAGTACGTAAATCGGATAAGTGGTTTTTCAGTGATAGGCACACTAACGGACAGACAGACAGAGAGAAGTTGCATTTTATATATATACATATACGTAAATATATCAAAAATATGACACGCTTTAACTTTTGATACATAAATAATAATTCTTTTACTAAAAATTATAGAATATTTTACAACTGCAACAAAACTAATAGGATAAAGTTTTGTAGTAAGTTTTATTACTTATTTGCTTCACCTTTTACGTGAGAAAATTACCTAAAGTTTGCATTTTCATATCTCACAAAGACAATTTAACTGATAAGAGAAAGTCGTTAAATTTTAACATTGTTTTACTAAAACAGAGTTTTAACTCGATAACAAAAAAGTTTATGTGTTGATCGCGTGTATTAAATTCATGATATAATTTGCTATATTAGTTTTATGGTTTTATGAAACTCTGTATACGAGTCCACGACCAAATAATATGTAGGTGACAATTTAACATTTTAAAGAGTAAAAGAAGTGTCTCTAAAACTTATCTTTAAAACACAACTTTGGTTACTTATATGGCTGGAAGGACAAGCGATGTTTTTGAGATGTCTACCAACAAATTTTACGTTTTGATGACTAGCTTTTGTAGACGACGCCGACGCTCACACAAAAGTTATCATCATTCCTCTAATATCTACATATATACAACTTTTACATTGGTATTAGTGGTTCTCGTTCAATTATTTATTTTTTTCTTATAACTAACTATTGAAATTCTAGGTGAAGCATTATAAAATGTTAATTCAATCATAAAAAATTTCAGTTGACGAAGGGCTTACACCTGCAACCTGGTATTTTCCTCTTTACGATATTTATGTTGAAATTAAAAATTATAAAAAATAACATACTTTTCGAATTCCTGCATTCCATGATCTCGAAAAGGACGTTTAATATATTATATTACTGTATTCAAATATTAGGAGAACTGATTAAATAAAACATAAAGTATTAATCTTCTTCTTCTTCTAACCATTCTCTATCTTTAGGATATAGACCTCTCTCATGTGCCTCCCTATGTCCTTGTTTTGAGCACTTGGATACCAATTTAGCCCCGCTGATCTTTTAATATCCTCATACCAACGTTGTTGGGGTCTGCCAGTACTTGTTTTTTCCCCTCATGGTCTCCATCTGGTCACTTTTCTGCTCCAGTTATCAGTATTTCTGGCCTCACGGCCAGCCCAGTTCCACTTCAAGGAAGATATCCTCTCAATTATGTCGTGGACCCCTGTCTTTTTCCTGTTTCAATCGTTTGATTTGCAGTCCCTAAGTGATATACCTAGGATTTTCCTTTCAATTGCTCTCTGATGAACACCTTTTTTGCTTCAATTTGTAATTCTTCGAGCATTTTTTTTGAATTCGATTTCATTTTCGGGAAAAACTGCGATGTCATCAACTAATCTTAAGTTGTTGAGTCTCTCTCCGAATATGTTAAGTGCCCTGTTTTCCTACCGAAGGCTCTTGAAGATATCTTCTAGTACCACGGTGAATATTTTGGATAATATGATGTCACCTTATCTAAGACTTCTCTTTATTTTTACTTCCTTCGTATCTTCGTATATTCTAAACATTAATATATTCATCTAAATATGTGTCATCCCTTCAAAATTCTCCTTCCACTACAAGACACTAATGTCAACGTTATTTTTACTCTTCAAACAACTTGTTATACCCGATTTACGGTATTGCTTTTAAGGTAGCCAGCAAATTCTTTTTTACAGCTTCTAAAGATCCGAATGATATCTACGGCGTAGTTATTTCAGCTTAGGAAAGAGAAAAAGTCGTATGGCAACAAATTTGACGAATACGGTGCTTGTGAAGCGGTTTTCGTTACATTTTTACTTAAAAAATTTCTAACAATTATTTGCATTGTGTCATGGCGTTGTCGTGATGTAAAATCTGTTAATCATTCTGTCACAATTTAAGCATTTTTTTATGAACTAGCTCATGTGAATGACGCAAAACTCTGTGCAAAACACCATGGCAATTTAAGAAAACGATTAGCTTGACCTTGATTTTTATTGTGCATCATCAGCATATATACATTTCAGAGTGGAGTCTTCTCAAGAAAGCACCTCTTTAGTGACCTCAGCACGACCATGTTTTTCAAAAAAATCACGTATCTGAAATTTTAACGTATCGGTTCGGTAACGTTCGGTAAGATATTTCATTTTGAAGGCAAACTTTAATGTAAATTCTTTGTGCAATAAATTTAATCATTTAAAAAAAAAAACGAATAAATGTTTCAAAATTACAAGAAACGTTTTTATTTCTAATCTACTGAAGCAAGTATCATGGAAGTTTTTGAAAGATGTTAACACATAACAGTTCTACTAACCTAAAATCAAATATTTTATTAAAGAGCAATGCTGTGCATATTTCTTAAAAAATTAGTGCTCGTAATTTTGAGGTGATCACTTAATACAGTTCTGTGACGAAATGATCTGATTATTTCAAATACGTTCGCACCCACCCAAACGATTATATACGTGGACAGGTCCTGGAGACTCTGCTTAACGGATTATCAGAAATCAGATAGACTTCTTGTTAATAAATGAACGTTACAAAAACTCCATAAAAAAACACCAAACTTATCCTGGCGCCGATGTGAACTCCAACCACAATACGAGGCTGGTTTGAAAAGTCCGTGCAAAGTCCGAGAGATGGCACCACCGGCGCGTATCGAGGTCATGTTTAGTTAGTAGCATCTCTTGAATGAACGCACACCAAGTTTCAGCCATATTGGTCTATTTCTTTGTGTTTGGCATTCGTGTGAATCAAGGAAGTCGAGTGATTTTCAAGAAATGGACGAAAAAGAATTTCGTGTGGTGATTAAACATTACTTTATGAAAGGCAAAACGCCTCAGGAGACTAAAGAGAAGCTTGATAAACATTATGGTGACTCTGCACCTTCGATTAGAACAGTTTATAAGTGGTTTCAAAATTTTCGGACTGGCCATATGGGCACAACTGACGCTGAACGTTCTGGACGGCCTGTGGAGGTTACGACTCCAGAAATCATTGATCGATTGAACGGATATATAATATTTTGCATAAACATTTGGACATGAGAAAGCTATCCGCAAGATGGGTGCCGCGATTGCTCACGCTTGACCAAAAACGGAATCGTGTGAAGTGTTGCAAGGATGATGTGCAGCTGTTCCAGAAGAATCCGGAGGACTTTAAGCGTCGTTTCGTCACTGTGGATGAAACATGGATACATTAATATACTCCTGAGACCAAACAACAATCTAAACAATGGGTTACCAAGGGGGAATCTGCACCAAAAAAGGCGAAGACCGTTCCTTCGGCCGGAAAGGTTATGGCGACTGTCTTTTGGGATTCGCAAGGGATAATCCTCATCGACTATCTGGAAAGGGTAAAACTATTACAGGTGAATATTATTCATCGTTATTGGACCGTTTGAAAACCGAGCTGCAAGAAAAACGCCGACGATTGGCCCACAAGAAAGTCCTTTTCCGTCACGACAACGCACCAGCACACACCTCA